>VZSG01000149.1:680552-723931 GCA_013398315.1 Nothoprocta pentlandii
AAAAAAAAAAAAAAAAAAAAAAAAAAAAAAAAAAAAAGCACAACCTTAGCTGCTGGAGGCCTGAAGAGAAAGTTGGAAGAGGTGCAAAGAGGCCATCCGGAACATGAAAACCATCTGGGAGGAAAACTCTGGAACGTTCACGTTGGATAGGCTGTTAGCTGCCCCATCCATCAATGCTAGAATGCCACAGCCACATGGAAAGAAATATCTGCTGTTTTGCTTCTGAATGTATCTCCAAAAAATGTGCACTGGAAACATCCACCGCATCAGAGGACACACATGTGAGAAACATTCTGTTCTGCAGCAGCAAAAATGGTAAAACTTTGCAGAAGACTGCTTACAAAGCAAGCTCCATGGAGAGCCATGGCTGTTCCATGGAAGACAGAAGAAAGACCTGGCTGCACTGAAAAAAATTAAAAAAGAAGAAGAAAATGAGGAGTGTGGGCTACTTTCCAGAGGGGCTTCTTGCCTCATCTGCCTACAAAAGTGCAATGTACAGCAATCGTGATATTATCCACATAGCGAAAGAGAGAGAGAGAAACAGATGTCTGTGTAGGTAGATGAATGGGTAGATTTCTTTATGGAACTCTCTGTTAGCTGTGTTACCTTTATAGAAGTGCCATAGGTGAGTCAGAAAAAAAAAAAGCCTGTAGGTTTTTGTTTTCTTTTTTTAACAAATTTGATTTATCATAAGAAAGTTTTTACACATGTAGCAGCCTGTACTGAAGATTCCTAAGTATTTCAAAGCATTCAAATAATTTAACATTAACAAAATTGCATTCTCCTCATGGGTGTTTAAAAGTGGAAAACAGGGTGGCAATATTTCCTTCTTTAAAATCCTAATAGCATTTCATTTCCCTCCTCCAGAACATTTAATATCCTGTATAAATCAATACATACGTCACTATCTATCAATAAATGAATAATTACATTTCTGTCCATCCCTAGCTGCTCTGAAGCCATTTATTCTACTCATTTAATCACAAAGCTGTTATTGCAGGGGAAATTCAAGCAGACATGAATACATAAAGCCAAAAATAGAGAGCTGTGCTGCTGAGTGCTTCAGTATAATAGCTGTCTCTTCCAAAGCAAGTTGCTTCCTGCTTTCCCAGGAGATGTGGTAGGTATCTCTTCACTTTTCCTAGCAATAACTGGTACAGTAAAGCTCAGTCAACCGAAGCAAAACTTCACTCACTTTGCTTTTCACAGGCAACATCTGAATGCAATGGGGAGTCCTTGCTGTTGTGATGAGGAACTCTTCTCTCACTCTCCATGGACCTGGGGTCCCAAAACAGGCCTGCAGTGTCCTCACGTTGGAGTCTCAATTTGAAAAAGAATTGTATAACAAGATCCATCTGTCTCTATAGAAAAAATAATGTGTTCATCTAGCAGAGTGCTCTGCTTTTGTGCTCGTTTGAATGGACCTACACCTGGGAACACTGAAAATATCCATCTTCACCCCATAGAAGTGTTAGTTTACCCACAACAATAGCATTTCCCTTCCCAGTTTGCTTGCTCTCCTTTTGATGCCACCAGCCTGCTGTTTGGAAAGTAGAAATGTGTATATACACATATAGAGAAAACCTCCTCTAAGTAAGATGCCACATAAGATTCAGATGAAGACTCTGGAGTTGAGGTGAGCATGGTGGTTTTTCATGTAAGACGTTAACACAGTCTTCCTTCTGCACCTCTACAAAAACCTCAGCAACGAAACAACTGAATTAGGCTACGCCTAAGTAAAAATACTTTACAAATACTAATTAAATAAACCTCCCTCCCCTCTCAATTAGATATATGCATTTTGTTTGTAAGGAGAATGGAGACTCAGACAACTCAGCAGCGTTCAGAAAGCAGGACTGTGATACGTTCTCCAGGCTCCCCAGCCTATGCAAACCTGTTCTTCTTTCCAGACAGGCTGGGTATGTTTACCATGTCTTTACCTTTGTTTTTGCTCACCTTCCATCCCCACAGGGAGCCCTCAAGCACGTATTTATTTGCACTTTGAACCTGTGCTTGCTTGCACAGCTATGCTTTAGCGCAGGCTGGGACCTGATTGCTTTAGGGGAGACAGAGAAGAGATTGCTTGAGTGCCAGGAAAGCTTCAGTGCCTTTGACTGTGTTTCCCCCCATTCACCCCAGTGCTCCAAGTTCTCCTGAAGTTGATGGCAAAGAGAAAGATTCCTACAGTGGGCCAGAGCAAAGCATCTGCAACCCAAATGCCCTTGAGGGAATAGGAAATAGTGAGATGAGACTAATGTGCAGAGAATTCTACTTTCAACAGCAGAAGTAGCAAAAGCTCCTATGCAAATTTTAATGTATGCCATGAATATTTCTGAATGTATGGATGGTTTATTATGTCAGATTTAACTTTGGGTGGAGGCTTGCATCCTATAAATGCTGGGTTACAAAAAATGCTGACATATGTAGGTATGTATGCATGTAAATATATGTCTGTGTCTTTGTAAAAAACAGCATACTGGGATGGTTGGGCAGATAGCTGACTAGCTAGCTAGCTAGCTCTACTCACCCTTAAATTCAAAAAAGTCCTGAAATTGTCTGTGTCTTTTAACTCTAACTTGATGGCTAAACTTCTGTGTGCTCTAGGAGCTTTGCAAAATCTCATATTCCTTCATATATTCTCTCCATCATGTGAGTGCGTCAATCCTGCACTACAGGGCTTAATAGTCCCAGCAAATATGGAGACACAGCGGGTTGGCTGGGCAGGCTGGTCCTTCATCATTCAGCTTTAAACAAAGTGATAACAGCAGAGGTTTGGTGGCTATGATTTTAATAACAGTCAAGCGATGAGGACCATGGCAATAGGAGAGCCGAGAAAATCCCTAGCAAGGTCGTTTTTCATTTTCTGTGACACCTGAAATTAGCAAATATATTTCAAGGGTGAGTCCAAATATATCATATTATAGTAATTCAATGCTTTGCCTGAGGCAGTATTCTCAGCGCTGCGCCTGTGCCTCTCCTCGGAGTCTGACATACAGAGGGGTCCAGGGCAGACTTCTTCTCCTGAGACTCACAGGCAGGACTTCAGGAGCCCTAGGGTCAGGAGACACACCATTCAAACCTCTTCCATCTCTCAAGTTGGCCTGCTTTGAACGTATGATTGAACAAGGAGGTCTTTCCCAACCTGAAGTATTTAGAAGTTCTCAGTTCAAAAGCTGGGTTAAGTCAACTTTCAGATGTCACCTGCCTACACCAGCACCGAGCTCATTTTGAATCACGGTGAGTTATTGGTGGCTCTGCTGCAACTAAGAAGTAGCACCAAATTTGCACAAAAGAGCCACCACAAGAAGATTCCCTAATAACACACATGGGCTCCTTGCTCTTCCTTCAGTGTCCACATAGCTGGAAACACAGCAGGGACAAGAATGTTAGTCACAGATTTAGCCCTGCTATTGCTATTCCTCTTCTACAGAAGTACTAAGTGATGGTCTGCTCTTAATCTTGCTCCAGTCTCCGATGGGTCTAGCCTAAGAGATTAGGAGATCCAAAGTGTTTTTTTTTTGTGGCTGTGTGCTGCTCAAACCATGTAGGGTGGTTTGGCAGGGAAGGCAAGCCTGGCCCATTCTCAGGAATGGAAAACTGATCCAATTTTAAATACACTGTTGAGATTGCAGATTGGTAACCAATTCTATTTACTCCAATATCGCTGTGTCACATAAATCTATCTGTTTGGGGGATTTATACTAGCTTGATACAAGTGGTTGGCACTATCCTCAGCTGAACCCTCATGTCTCAAAGTTGTGCTGGCTTCTTCTGTGTCCTTTGGGGTGAAAAATGTCTTGCAGCTGCTGCTTATAATTATTTCCCCTATGTTTCAACATTCTCCAGATGAATGTCACCCGAAGCAGTGCTCCGAGAGGCTGTAATCATGATTGCCAATTGCCAACATCTATACTAAAAATAAAAAGCCACAGCATGGGACTAAGAGGAAAGCGATACATCCTCTGGCAAAAATCATCAATTGAGAAAAAAAAAAAAAAAGGCCCCACCTCCATTCTTGTCTTCTCCATGTTGAAAAAAAAAGCTACCACCAAGAAACATCCTCTCTTGTGTTATTGGAAAATCAAGATGACACATAGAAAACGCTAGGTATGATGAGCTTTCCTTTTCATAGGCACCTATGAGTAATTGCCCCCAAATTTTGTCTTTCTGGGAAATGCGGTGGAGAAAATGAGAAAGCTTAATGATGGGGCATTCATTTGCTGCTTGAGGGAATTTTGAGAGCTGATCCAAATACTACTCTTTGGCCCAGGAACTAACAGACTAGCAGTTTTTCTTCTTGGGTCTCAACAGCAAACTTCCGTGGAGATAGATGGAGATTGGAAGGATCTCCTGCCAAAGGAGAGAATCCTATGGAAGACATTTTCTGGAAGACAGCGTCCCTGTCTCATTTCCTTCTGGCTCCCACAGCCCAAGGGGGAAGTAGAGCTGCCAAGGATAATGTTTACAGTATTGAGCTGTGGGTGGAGAGAGGTGGGAAAGGAGCAGACCAAGGGCTCGCACAGAGAAGAGGGCAGTAGATAAGCAACACGAGCATCCTGCAGAGACCAAGACACACCTGGCTGTACACCCATCCTCATACCTGCCTACCCAGTACCCTCAACTGCTTGGACCAAGCCCTCAGGATGCCCTTCCTTGGACCAGGTGTGGCACTCGGCGAGCCCGGGCAGGAGGTGAATGCAGTGGGGCTGTCAAGCATCTTGAATTGCTCTTCATCAGAGCTGAGGAACTGAGGCCTCAGAGTTTTGCCTGGTATATCATAT
The DNA here is from genome assembly GCA_013398315.1 of Nothoprocta pentlandii. NCBI lineage: Eukaryota > Metazoa > Chordata > Aves > Tinamiformes > Tinamidae > Nothoprocta > Nothoprocta pentlandii. The sequence goes on from VZSG01000149.1 coordinate 685,334, forward strand.
TATGCATGTTCTGCCTGAGATGGGCTGAAATTATTCTTTCTCTTCTTCTTGATTAGCATTTAATATGAAGGGAGAAACTCCTAATTACTCAGCCTGACCTTGCTTGTAGCGGGGTCTTGAGACTCCACTATTCCTTTTTGCACTTCCAGGAGCACATATACTTGGGCCAAGTGTAAGTATTTGGTGGCAGCTGATCCATCAATTCCCTGCAGTGTTAGGGTTGATTTGAGCTCTGCTGCAAAACTCTTCCTGATTTTTACATGCAGTAACCTTGCAAAATGAAGACATGACATTTTACCCTTGTGAGAATAAATAAAAGGCCACTTCTTTGAACAGCAGTGGTGAGATGTTTTATTTGCGCTCATTTACCCCATGCCTGGGAGACATGAATTCTCCATCGCTATTGCTACATAGTATTAAATGGGAAATAAAGTGCTTCGTGTGAATGATAATAATTGTTTCAAATCAGGCTCTAAGCACCCAGTTGAGAAAGGATAATCCTTTCCTTTGAAATGAGAATGCAGTTCAAGAGGGAAGGAAAGATATTCTAGTTCTTATTTTCTGTTTTTGCAGGTTTCCCAAATTCTCCTTCCCCAGCCTGTTTCTCCACTGATCCAGGCAAAACGACTATGAATGCTGGCACATTCCCATTTACCTGGATGAATCCCCAGTTAAAATGACAGTGCTTGGATTGATTCAATAACTTGTTTGGACCCACTGTAAAAGGCTACAGAGCTAGATATATGCTGTTTTAGGGGAGGACTTAACTGCCAAGAACAAACAGTTATACTACAACTTTGTACTATTCCAGACTGGAAAGAATGAAGCCTAGGCATTCCCTTAGTAAAAAATAAGAATTTCCACTTAACATTTTCTCTCTGTGCTGTGAAGTGATAAATATGATCAATAAGTGTCTAATATTTCAAGTGAAAACCCAGTCGCACCTTCAGCCTTCTGCTCCCTGAGGGTTTTTTTTTTTACAGGCTCATGCGTTCAGTGACATGTCTCCTGGAAAAAAAAGGCTTAAGATAACATTTGCAAAATTTATAAGTATTTTACAAGAGGCTCCTTTTTCTCCTGTGATAAGACAGATATTTCCAGCACAGGCAGAAGACACATACAGTGCTATAGAGGAGTAAGGAAAGGAAGAGAAAAACTTTTTCTTTAGCCAATCTAGTAAAAAATCCTTTCTCTTTAGTTATGGACATGTAACATACGAAAAATACATATACATCCAACTACAATTGCTGTAAAAAGTAGCGTGACTGCAACCTTGCAGGCTGTCATGGCCCGTGCAAGGCACAGAAATTACCACAGTTGCACTTTGGTTACAGAACCACAGGATCACAGAATGACTCAGGTTGGAAGAGACCTTCGGAGATCATCTAGTCCAACCTCCCTGCACAAGCAGGGTCACCTAGAGCGTGTTATACAGGGCTGAGTCCAGGCTGGTTTTGAATATCTCCAGAGAACTACAGTCCATAACCTGGTGCTGTGCTCTGTCACCCTCACAGTCAAGAAGTTTGTCCTCAGATGGAAATTACTGTGTTTCAAGAATTCCTGCTTTTCCTGTGTTTGTGCCTGTTGCCTCTTGTCCCCTTGCTGGGCACCTCTGAAAATTGCCTAGCCCCATTCTCTTGACTCCCTCTCTTAAAGAATTTGTATACACTGATAAGATCTCCTCTCAGTCTCCTCTTCTTCAGGCTGAACAGCCCCAGCTCTTTCAAGCCTTTCCTCAAAGGAGAGATGCCCCAGTCCCCTAATCATCTTCGTAGCCCTATACTGGGTTCTGTCCAGTAACTCCATTTTATTGATCTTCATGTCCTTTATTGAACTTCATGAAGTCCTCTCTGCCCATCTATGTAGATTGCCAAGGCCCCTCTGTATGTTTTCTCCTGCATCAGCCACTTCTCCCAGTTTTATATCATCAGCAAACTTGCTGAGGAGGCACTCTGTCCCTTGACAATGACTATTCCCATCATTGATGAATAAGTTGAAGAAATTCAAGACAGTTTTGTGGGATACCAGTTCATTTTGCTGGTCAGATGAATATCATGATGAAGAAGTGGAAGGAAAGTTTCTTTTAATAGTTCTTTCTAGAAATTCTTTTTCTGCCCATTCCAGCTGAAGGCATCATTTGTAACATCTTTTTTTTTGCAGAGCACAGAACATGGAGGATTTGAGAAGATCCCATTCCCAAAGAAATCTAGGGGGGAAAGAAGTGAAAATTAATGAAAAGCAAGAGCAAAATTATGCAAGATACACGTCCGACATACTGAGGACCTAGACCCAACTGACTATTTAGATTCCTAACTCCTATTTAAGAGTTAAGCAATAGGATTGTGAATCTAACTGGCAAGGCCTTAAAAGCTTAAAGGTCATCTCTCTAGACTTTTGCTGCATAACTTAAACTTACTGAGGATAAGACACACTTTATTTGAATGTGATTCAGCACAACTGCTATCAAAAAAACAGTCCTGTGCTTCGAAGGTAAGCAGGCTTCTGAAGATATGAGAAAAATATCCTATGACTTATGGGAGTCCTGACAGACCATTTAGGTGTGTTGTAAGCTCTTTGCCTCTAAGAAATGACACCCCCCAAAATGTTCTTCAGAGTTAGAATGGAACAGTTCTATTTCAGATTAAGTTTCTCTTTACTTCAGGTTTTCTTGGCTTATTCTGATGGAAATCAGATGATAACATCCTAAAAAATCAGATTTGAATGCATTTTTTCATGATGAAGAGTATCCTCCTCCACATAAATAGCTTACTACCTTGTTAATACTCCAAAAGCAAGGGTCTGCTTAGGATATATATAGAGCTAATACTTTAGGCAGGTCGACGATATTCTAATTCATGCTTGCTAGAGTACGTGATTATCAAATCTCAAAGCAGCTAGTGTTTCTCATCATATTTTATCCAAGTGCCTGGTTATCAGCTCATATCTATGCCTTATTTACACCAGAATTTAAAATCACGTATGTAAACGTATGCTATACCATGGCTGGAAACCAAGTGTCAGCACACATTAATCTCCTGCGCCTTAATCTTGTCCGAAATATTCTGCATCTCTTTAACTGTATCATGATGCCAGTGCAGTTTATAAGGTGAGAGAGTCACAGAAGCACCACAGGTGAGACTTGTTCAATGTAACTGTGGCAGGTTTCAGCAGAGAACACCGTAACACATCTTCTAATTTCTTTTTCGTTTAAAGGTACAACCAAGTGTTCAGTCCTGTGAAGACACGCTGGGCTATTGCCTGCTTTTGTGAGTCAAGGCTCCGACCGCGAGAGAAGGAGCCACGTGAGTAGCAGGAAATACCACTTTCTGGTGTGTTTTTCAGTTAGCACCATTTCTTGAGGCAGAGATCATAATCCCAGGGTTTAGAATTGATCTGATTTCTACATCCAGTTGCCCACTGTTTTCATATTCTGGAATATATGTGTTACATGACCACATACTCAGACTCTGTCCTTCTTTTCAGTAGGAAACAACTGGCCAGGGCTCAAACGTGCATCCCTGCCCGATTGGTGGTGTTGGAAGGGGTATGTGTATGCAAGTGTTATATAATGCACAAGTGCAGGTGTTGCCAGTGCCAATGGCACCCAGCCTACACAATACACCTTTGGGAGGGCTCCCAAAGCAAGGGCCTACTCAGGATAAAGCTACAAACAACGTTTTAGCTGAGTTTTTGTGTGCTAACTAATGTCTGCCAGGTTGCATGATGACCCCGTCTCAGAGATTATTTCTGACTTTCTAGGCCAGGGATTTCAGCCCAGCAAGTTAGTGGTCCCCACACGTTTAGAAACTGTTCCCTTTTCCTATAATGTATGTACATCCAGAAGGACCAGCTGCAGGTCCTTCCTATTGCCTCCAACTTATTTGCTGTATTTCTGGAAATACAACAAAATTAGTATTACATAGTCCTTGCTCACGTTCAACCATGTGACTGTGGTTTCATCACATTCATTTGGTCCCACCAACAATTCCTCTTGCAATAGCCTTTTCAGTAATGCCAGTATGCAATCAGAGAGCCCTTTCGCCCAGCAGAGAGAGATCTGGGATGCTGGGAACGCAACCAGAGAAGCCTGTGTGCATCTTATCTGGAATGCCAGAGCATCGCCTTTATAAACGGAGTCCCGTATTATCAGAAAAAGAGGCTATTTTCAGCTTCTTAGCTCATGCTTTGGAGGTGTGAGGGACCAGTGCTGCAGGAGCACGTTCGGGAGTGAGGAGATAGAGAGCAGCAGGAAGCCAGAGGGGGATTTCTGGGAATGCTGTGTCACCCTGCACTCATGCCAGCCTCTGTGTGAAGCCTTCCAGAAGCAAAGCAGAGGAGGTTCAGTGCAAAAAGAAAGCAGGTGGCATTAAATTACTTCAAGTTAAGTTTTGTTTGTTTTTCCCTAACCTGTTAAGCTACTGACTTACCTTTATCTCATGCTCCAGAGAAGAGAGGGAATGCAGTGGGAACAAATGGACACAGATGGTACTGTTTCAATGCCAGAATTATTTTAATGTGCAGAATAAAAGTGCACTGTGCTTAAAAAGTTAAGTAACTTACCACATTTCTGCATGCACCAAAAAAAAAAAAAAAAGGAAAGAAAAAGGTTAAAGCAATATTTTATTCTTTGACAACAGGAAACAGCTGATAAAAGAAAACCCCTTTTGTTTTGGACTCTCAGACCATTTCCCATGTGTTATGTTTGCTTTGGCTGTCTCTCTAGTATCCGCTGGTAGGAACAAGAAGGAGGGGAAGCAAGGGTGTTGTTCAAAACACAGGACCCCCACATGCTGTAACTCCTACTGTCCTCTGCATAAAGGTAGCAAGGATCCCCTTGTTTGGATTTTTCCTTCTCCCCATGTTTTTTAATTTTTTCTTTTAAAGAAAACCATGTAGGTCCTGGTAGAGCTTTAGAAACTAGACCACAACACAAACATCTAGGACAGGCTAGGAAGCCTACAGTCTCATGCAGGGAAGAATAGTCTGAAAAACCTATACAAAACTGCTCCCACATGTTTCTCTGCAATCTTTTTCTGCTGGGCTGGTATTTTTATTTCATAAAGGAAGCACTTGACAATGACCGTCACAGCCCTACAATGCTGCTCTTGCCTCCCTTTCCTGTAGAGTGAGCCTCATGCATCTTGTGCTGGGGTCATCCCTGTTTTGCTCCGATGAAGCTAAGCCACAGACTTATCCCTTCACAGCGCAGAAGCCAGGGTAAGAAACCATGGCTTGAAGGATTGTCTTGTCATGTGCCGTGTTGTAATGTGTTAAACCTATGATCCTTGCTTCTGAGGGTGGGCAAATAGGACAGCCTAGTACCTAACAACTCGGAAGACCATTGCCTTAAAAAGGATTTCTGAAAGAGGGAGAAGAGGTTTTCTTGCTTTTTCTTAATTATGAATCTTTGAGATTACTTTCTGTTTGGCTCTTATCTGAGGAACAGCAGGGCTGTTAAGTCCTGCATTAGTTGTTTTGTGCTTCCTTTTCCCCTGGAAAATTCTCTGGAGGTTTCAGAGATGGGAAACAGCAGGATACTGAATCTTTTCACTCCCATAGCTCTTGCAAACTGAAGAAGGGCTCATGGGCCCTAAAGCTTGCCTGTACTTCCTGGCTCTCAAGCTGCTCTTGCAAAAACTCTATCCCTTGGTGCAGGAAACACCAAAAGGTTCTGATCACTTTTATTTTGAGAGCATATGAGATTTTGAATATAGTGAAACAGTGAAACTGCACCATGTATTTAAAATTATCTGAGATTTCCACTGTAGACCTTAAACGCAGTGCTAAATAGGGCAAACAAAAATAGCTGTTACTTTGACAAGTGCTTATTTAAAGCCTGTTTTGTCAGCATCGCTGTCCTGGTTATGACAAGGAACTTGTCTAGAAATTGCATAATTACCGATATTAAATGCAAAAACAGAACAGCACCTCACAATTCAATAATGGAGCAGGTTGCATTTGCCATGGCTGTCGCAGCTTTTATTAGGGCTGCAACAGCTCCATCTTGAAACACGGCCTTGGGAAAGCTCAGCGCTGCTCTCAGCCCGGAGGTTTGCTCTGCTCTCGGAGCTCGCTGTGCCAGGGGGGCGATCAGGACATTATTCCCTTGCTTGCTCACCTGCATCTTGATGAGAGACGGCTGCACAGCTTCCTTGGTGCAGGTTCTCCAGGTGCCCATCACTCACTACCTGCGCTCAGAATAGACTTTGATATAACAGAAGTGGGGATGGGGAAGTGGGAGAAGAAATAGCCCCAAAACATCAGGCACTCCTTTTTGCACATAAGAAAACTTTTAGCAAGTTCAGCACCCTAGCTTGTGTGGAATAGAAGGAAATATTCAGTTCTTCCCTTCCCTTCCCTTCCCTTCCCTTCCCTTCCCTTCCCTTCCCATCTCCCTTTACCATGACAGAAAGGACATGAGAGAAGCTGACCAGCTCTGAGATTTTCTTAATGTTTTGATTTCACAGATTTTGGATCGCTCGTCTTCCTCCATGTCTCCAGTGGGACTTGCCTGTTCTCCTGTTTTCTGCCAGCTCAGCAGATCATTCAAAGGTCCTGGTGGCCTAGTGAACCCAGAGAGGGAAGCATTACAACAAGGTCCACCTTTCTCAGAGCGTCTTTTACTCCCAAGCCTTACAGCATGCACCAGGCAGGCTTCCTGCCTACAAATACCTGCTGAAGATCCCCACTCACAGCACTGCATCCCCCATGCCTCACCTAGCAAAGGGAGCAGCAGGATGAGGAACCAAAAACAGCCCTTGGATCTTCTTTCTGCCCTGGATGCATGTGCACACAGAAGGACAAGAGGTGACTCTCCTGACCCTCCAAGGGGTAGAGATTCTGTCATCTCCCTGACCATCCTGCCTTCATTCTTACCCTTGGGTCCTACCGGGCTGTGCCATGGTCATGTCTGAACGGAGAGCTGGACACCTGGAGGTCCTCTCTCCTTCCTGCTTCCAGCCCAGACATGAGGATGGTGACTTGCACAACAGGACAGGGAGACCTGTAGAGGAGGGCTCGCCACCTCTTTGGACACACTCTCCCCTGGAGGAAATCCTGCAAAGAGGATGCCTCTTCGGTTAAAGATTCAGCCTCAGAAAAGATCTGCTGTCCTAGATCTCCTGAGAGTGCAGACAGCTGTGATGAGGCTCTGAGACAAGTGCTTGTTTGGATACGCTCCTATGGCTGGTGCTTCTCCTGGTTGGCTCCACACAGATCCTTACTCAGCTTGGGAGATTCTCATCTTCTCCTGTGGAGTCACACGGGTTCTTTATTCATCTGCAGAAAGAGACATTCAGGCTGTCCTTTATTCTTCAGAGGCATTCAGATGTCTCTCCATCTTCTCCTGCCAAATAAAAAGGTGGGTATAGCCTAAGAATGCTGAATTTTCCCAGTGTCTATGTTTTGGTCAGTGCACTATATGCTAGGTGTAGTTACATAGGCATAGCACAGCACAGCAAAGTCAAAGTCAAAGAAAAAATGCCCACCTACATTGAGTGCCTACTTTTGGATTTTTCAAAGCACGAGAACTAGGAATCACTTGAGATGTTAAGATTGCTCTGTTGGCTGAACCTGGTGCTCTGAATGTGCAACATTGCCACCGATTGAGCTTCTAGGTGCTGAGGTAGGCACTCAGGAACCTGGGGATATGCAGTTAGCATCGATCAGGGAAAAATCTGCTGTAAGTGACTTGGCAGCATCATATATGGATTCAATAGCAGCAGCAGGTATGCAAACCAGTAGTGGAATTGATGAACCACCATGCAATTTCCTCTCATTCTGTAACACACTGCCTCATTTATTGCACGTCTTTCCGCTATCGGCACACAGGCAGCAAGGACCGAATAGCCATGGGCTTTCCTCACAATACAGTCTTCATTAATTTTAACAGCAGAGCCATCTTATGCGCTACATGAGGATGGGGAATTAGGGGAAAAATTAGCACCATCATTTAATTAAAGATGGATCATAATAATAAAATCTGCACAAAGGGACTGGCATAGTATTACAAAGAGAATCTTAACTGAATTTTTCTTTCTATTTGACTTTGCCTTCCTCTTTTTGCAGTCTCAAAACAGTCTTTTTAAGAGTGTTTGCAAGTAATTTCCTAGTTTGAAAAATTTGAGAGAAGATTGATATGTTGTCTTCACCTTGGTACCTACCTATATATGTCATGGACAAAGCTGCAGTCTCTTCTATCCAAGACCTTCTCACTTGACCTGAAGGATTAGTTGATAGCAATGGCAGATTGTACTTGAGCATCCTCAGCGGCAGCCAAATTTGAGGGGAAACTGGCTGCTCGAACACGCTCATGTAATTCTCAAGAGGCCTAGAAATTAAGCAATTTTTCTTTGACAGTGTAGTGACACTAGACTTCAAGGTCCTGCTTCAAATGAGGGATAGTGGCAATGCTTTCTATAGATAAAGTTGAGAGACTTTTCTTTCACCATTCATAAAAAAAAATTCTTATATTTTAGAAAGCTGAAATATTTCATCTGAAACCCCCTATACAAAAAGAGAAATCATACCCCAGAAGCCATCCACATTCACAATTTCACCCTAAATAGGTGTAGTGGGGCATAAATTAACAAAAAGCTGAAAACAGGACTTTGCCACAGGAAGCACTGGACACCTTTAAAATCAACGATGCTATAGGGTTGTTTGTTGTTGTCTTTGGAAGATGGAGGATAATTATTGTTAACTCTTTTAGTAAAGCATTTTTAGACCTACTTGTGAAAAAAAAAACATTGTAATAAATTATTATTAACTTCATCATTACAACCAACACCATCAATTATAATGATTAATATTATTTGAAAAAAAAAAAAAAGCTGGATTTTTTTTTAATTCCTAACAAGGACTCTATGCCATATCCCATGCTTAAGAGCAGGATTTCCCTTTCTGGCTGGGACAATGATCATGTTTCAGCCAAGTGCTTGTCATGTGGGTAGCATGTGGCTGGCTGGATAAAGGAAAGATAAAGGGCCTGGAAAATGTGGTTCAAAAATGATGTGTCAGAGAGTTACGCAGAATTCTTCCTACAAGTTTAAATCACCTGATGACCTTGCATAAACCTGATAATCCATCACATCTCAAGAGAAAAAAAGTATATATTTATAATGTATGTTTATTGCAGACGTGGATATGGATGTGGATATGGAAATGGGTATGGATATGAATATAGATATGGGTATGCATATGGATAGGGAGATGTAGATATAGATATGGATATATTGTCCACAAACCTCAAGACAGAGCCTTGCCAATCCCGAGCCCTGGAGGGGCTGGCGTGCTGAAGAGTTATTTTCAGGAAGGAGAGCTGGCTCCCTCTCAGAGCAGCCTTGTCCCTGCTGGGCAGTGATAAGTAAGATTGACAGCTCCGCAGACGGCTTCTCCTGCTAAACAGAGCACTTGGAGAGAGGAAAAGGCAGAAAGATGGTGATGGGACACCTGAGGGTTTGCCGAAAGGGGAAGCCACATCTTTATGGTCACATGCACTAATTTGCTGTAGTAAATCAAGCAGGTAAAAGCCCAGTGAGACATAGCATGGCTTGGGGTCTCCTTCCTTCCCTGTTGTTCCTAGTAGATGGCTCTGAAGGTGGACGCAGGCACCAGTGCAAAAAAGGGCACAGCTTGGACCTTTTGCACAGGAGTGCTTTAAGGAAATAGGAAACCTTGCCCCTCTGCTATCTTTAATACATATTAGTGAAGATTTAAAACACTGCTGTTTGCAATTCTCCTCTAGAGAAACTTAAATGCAGTGCAAACAATAGAGCCGTGCAGAGCATCTCGGAAGCGAGCAATCACTGGTAAATAGGTTATTAACAAGCATGTCTAACTGTGTTTGCCACCAAGCTGATTTAGAGATTATCATTTTCTGATTACACAGTTGCCTTACTATCTTTACCACACTTTTGAATTTTGCAAAACACAGCAAAACCTCTAACGTTCACATTTCTTGACATTGTCCTCAGCTTATTTCCATCAAGCCACCCGCTGCATATTATGAAATAGCTCTGGAATGCTGGACATAAAGGGAGATTTCCTTTTCTTCCCCTTCAGCTGAAATATCTTTTGGCAATAAATCCCCACCGGAAATGTGCTTTCCCTGATTCCCCGGCTTAATTAGCTCAAACAATGTAAGATATGTAACACTGACCACCATGGGAAGCCTGATAACAAAGAACAGTGATACAATACAAGGCTTTCAAACACATGCGCTCAGTACAGTACTGAGACAAAAGTAAATTCAGTGCAGTGTCAGGTCTTTTCTTCCCTCTCTGCTGCAGCAGACACGGGTGTTACAGTGAGACAAGTAAAACTCTGCCATTTTTTTTTCCCCAGTAACGATCTAAAATGGCCAATTACTCTGTGGAGAGCAGGTCAGACATTAGTGTTTCCATCCAGGAGGAGGAAGCAACTAATCCTGGGCAGTGAGGCACGCAGAGGGCATGCGCTGTTATTCCCATAGGGAAAACAGTAAGAAAACTGACCCTACAGTTTTATTTGTGAAAATCCATGTGGCAATGAGCACTGCTCCCAGTCAAAATACTGCATGTCCTTATGGGCGGCTTTTAAGTCAGTCTCATTTCTTCTGCATTTCTATTCCCAGGTGTCTTCTGGAGGGTTTCTTTCCTCTCCTGCCTTCTGGCCATCCCTAATCTCCTACTCCATCCTAACCCCAGTGTTACCACCCAGTTTGGGCCACTGGATGTTGAGCCAAAAGGACTCAGTGTGGAAACAATCCTTTTCTGCTTGCCTTCCCTTGTTTTGTTGCTGTTATGTGGGTGAGCTCCCCTATACTGGTCCTACTTGACTTTGAGGTACACTGCAAAACAGAAGGGTGGGTGGAGAACCTTGAGCTGAGTAAGCCAGTAGCATCACTGGTGGTGGGAGCAGCAAGAATGCCATCTCTTCAGCACACCAGTAAAAAGCAGTATCTGCTTGGGATCCCAATTAGATCAGAACAAAATTAATATGTAGCTGGCCTTTATTTTGGCATCCACAGTTTGTAAATATTGACTGTACATTGCATTACAGGTCATTCCATCTTGATATTGTTAAATATGCAAGAGGAGAAAAGACATATTAGGCTTTGGGCTATTTTTCCATTTCTGTTTTATAATTTTTAGGTTTTATATGTATTTACAGGTTTTCTTTTTCTTATACCTGTATTAGAAACTTTAGTCTTTTCTATTCTACAAAATATTCTACAGATACCAGAGAAGTGATATAACAGGCATGATTATAATGTCACAGGGACACAAGTGCAAGTAAACATATTTAGAAGCAAGGATTTCTTAGTCAGAGCATTTGTAGTTTGCTGCCACTTTTGGTTTTGCCATTACCTGTTCAGCTCAAATGCCTGACAGGAGAATGACAAAATGTCTCTGGCCAGGTCCACCTGGCAGAGCCTTGTTGACTAGCAGTGACCATCCAAGACATGAAAGATGACGTCCTTCCACACCTGGGCCAGACACACTGCTGTGCCACACTTTACTGGATCAACTTGTTTTGCTCACATGTGGTGCCTGAAGCGTGGTGCTAAATTGTGCAGTCAGTTGTGTGACAGTGCACGGCAGCTAAATCAGGTAGACCCTACATGTGGAGGCCTTCCAAGGCATAGCTGGTCCCCCCAAAACACCAGAAAATCCTAAATCCAGAAAAAAAAATCCCCTAAGAAAGCTTCTAGACAAAACAAAGAAGCTACAAACAAAACCAATTCAGAGTTTAATCATCTGCATATTTCTCCTATAATATCAAATGGAGTTAAGAAAACCCAACAGCAGTCCCTTGGGCTTTCTTTGTACGTCATGAAGAACTAAAAGGTCACAGGCTCCCTTTTCTTCTGGGGGTCGCCTTTGATGTGCAGGTGTCATCAGTGTACCAGAGGGCCCCACATAGCGGGTCCTGTTTGATCTGAGTCCGTAGGTGGCTAGCTCTTTTTGGCATCTCTGGTTATCACTTTTGTATTACAAGACCAGTTGTGATCTGACTGATTTATGTTAAGCAAATTAGATTCATCCCTCCGGCTCTGGTAAAACTCAAATGTAGCCCTCAGTTGGGTAAAGGGCAGACACTCCAGATTTATTTTATTAATGTCATTATAGAGAGACCAATATTGAAGTGGCCAGCTCAGGCTGCAGGCAAAATAAACAAATGTTTCTTTGGTAATCAATACATCTTTTTTTTTCTCTAATTACAGCCTACGTGCTCACTCTGGACAATACCTGGAAAAGGTGGAAGTCTGAGTTCTAAGAGTCAGCAAATGTTCTTGATCTCTCAATATGTCAAAGTGATAGACTCTATGGAGTGATAAACTGAGTGTGGAATCACAGTTCCACAGAAGTCATTGGTGCCACTAGCTTCAGTAGAGTCAGGGCTTCAAGCTATGCTTGATACTTGTTTCTGTGTGCAGGCAGTGATATAAGAAGCATAAGAAAAGAAAAAAGAAATACGAGGAGTGTACAGGAGATTACAAAATCTACTATTTCAATCATGTCCGCTGGACACTTGCACATGTGCCATATCTGGTTCTTCAGATTAGTCCCATACATGGATGCAGTGTCACATATAAATTTGCCCCATTCAAGGATTTTGACAGAGCAGTTATTAAATATTGCTTGCTAGATACCTATGTGCTTATTTTTTCACTACATATTTCTTTGCTTCTGAAAGATTTTAAAAATCCTATTAGCACAGCAAGTTCTGGAAACAAAACTTGCAAGAGAGAATACAGATGCAGAGCTATTTTTTCAGTCACTTTTCCACACAGGCAGCTATGTACAATGCCAGGAGTGCCACACCAAAGCTCTGGTTTTATGCACATTTTATTTGGTTTGCATTCAGAGGGGATAACTGTCTTCTTAGTTGTTTTTTTTTAACTTTTGCATCTGGGCATCTGGAGATCTGCAGCCAAGCCTCTGCCTTTGGGTGATACAGTCTCTAGGTTAATGGTAATCTACCCCTAAATACACTGGTTCAGGCACTGAGGTACCACTTCTCCAAAGCAGTGACTGCAATGGGATGCATCCCATTCACTGGGCCCACAGCAGATGGTTCCACATTTCCCACACAGCAAGCATCCTGTTGCTCACACATCGTTTGGCTCTGGACCTCGAGGTCGGTGAGTTCATCTTCATCTGGCATGTCTGAAGCAGGTGAAATAGCTAATCTTCCAAATCACCACAGAGCACTCTGTCATTGTCACCCAGCTTTCCTAGTATTTGGCTTGATGACTCAACAAAACCAAGATTTTCATCCTGCTGCCTTGGCTCAAGTTCACTTAAAGAGACCTCTCCAGAAAGTCTATTTGGGAACATAATGAAACACAACTCAGAATGAGTGTGTTCATTTTGGTCGCTCTATATGGTTCTGCCTACGTAACAGAAATGTGCAGAAGGCAATTTCTTCCCCACCCAGTTTAGGTGGTTGCACAAAATGGAGAAGTGTCAAGGAACACTTAGGACACCTGCAGAGGTTAGAGTTAAAAAAAAAAATAAAATAAAATAAAAAAAAAAAGAGAGAGAAATTAGTTCCTAAACTAATAATCATACGTCAATATTTAGCCACTAAAACAAGCACTCCGATTCTGAGTTCAAAGGGATTCCGATTGTTTTCTTCTTGAAATGACAATGTTGAGCAATTGGCTAAAGGAAGACAAACTCACTGAGTCATTTTACCTGACAGATTATTGGGAAAACTGTAATATTCCAGTACTTCAGGAATTACTATCTTAAATTTATAGTGAGTAGTCAAAATGAAGAGCTGTTACAGACTTAAAAGTAGCACTTTTAGAGATGTTCACACACTTTATGTGGAATACTTTTGATCCTTATCTGCTATGCAGTCAGAATAAGCAAATGGCTGGCTGGCAAAATCCGGAGAGCTCTTAACTTAGTAGCTGCTTCTCTGTATTTCTGTTGTAGTATTTCTGATGAATGAGGTAGTGATTGGTGCAGTTAGCAAAGATGGCTCTCCAAAACCTAAGTGCCTAGTTGATTCTTTGCTTTCTCTTTCTTTCTTTCCAAAGGGAATCCTAACCTTCGTGTGAGCTGACTCTGGGTACAGTACCACACAGTTTATTCGTCATGTTCAAAGAGCTCATCCTGCCCTTAAAAAGCTATGACCTGTCCCTGGGTGATCACTGAGCCCTAAGACAAGAGAAGACCAAACAAAACACCCAAGAATACTCAACAACCAACTCTGCTGGCATCCTATGGAGTCGGTACAAAGTCTCCCATCTGGGCTACAAATTCTTTGGCTCAGGTCCATCCAGGTTACATACATATATATGATTATATAACTATTTTCTGTTACTGTTAACATGTCTTCTAACATTAACAGTATGTTTTATTGTTAACAGACATTAAACAGCCGTGTTTTAATGTCTGAAGGACAATTGATTGCCACATAAAATATCATCACACTCAGTATAAGATCAGAGCTATATGACAAATACCAGCCCAACACATATGTGCGTGAAGCCTTAATTCAGGATAAAATTCAAGCACTTACTTAACTCCCTTGGATTGTCCTTAAACTTGAGCATTTGCTAAAGAGCCTTTGCAGCATTACTGGAAGTCAAAGTAACAAATAAGAAAAGCAGCCAGAGAGTAGTAGTGAACTAAAAGGGTTTACGCATCACACTGAAAACTTTGGTAGCTCACACAGGGCTTGATTGATTGTATTTCATTGATGAACCAAATATTACACTCTGTTCTATCACATGGCATCTTGACCAATCCTCAGTCCCAAGTTACTGATGAGAAAAATTGAAAAATATAGCTGCTGATAGTTAGGACACTGGGTCGGTAAGGTGCAAGCAGACACTAACCCCAACTACAACTGAGTGTGGACTGAAAGCTCTGCCCGTGCAAGCTCCACTTTCCCAGAACAAATATGAAATCACTGCAGGAGTCACTGCCTTATGGCATTATCCTGATGTCAGCTGGCTACCACAGCAGACAGCAACTTTAAATAAAGTAGGGCTCTCATTCACATTCATTGAGTAAATGTTGTTATTGCCTCCCAGCAGTTTGTTACCACCCGTCTGCTGGGCTGCAATCTCCTCATAACAAAGCTGACCGGAGGGAACTGGTGTCTGAGCCTCAGCCATTATAATTTAGGCACTGCACACACCAGCAGCTCAGCATTAACCCTCACTTCTTGGTGGCTTGAACCAACACACAAGACACAACCTGCGGTGGCTGAGGTGCAGGTGCCTGCTCCCCTCTACTGCTTCTATTCCAGAAGAGCTGCTCTTCTAATGCCACATTCCCCTACTTTTAATCTAGCAAAATATGCATGGAAGGCAAATGTTTTGCCACCTGCTTTAAAAAGTGCAAACTCGGGCCAAGTGCTCCATTCTTATGGTCCCAAACCATACCTTACAATGATGCTGCCATTCCTTTTGGAGTCATTACTACAAAATGGTGCAGAGCAAATTTACAGTGGAACTAAAACCTTATGGTAGGAATCTGATATTTGGATTTTATATATTCTTTCCATTTCCCCAGTTCAAGCTTAGATTTTTATTTTATTATCATGGTTTTATTATTTCAGTATATTTTTATTATTGCTGCTAGGTATTATTTAGCTCTAGAGATTATTAGGTTCATTTCTGTTTGAAAACTTCCTTGTTAGATCTGCCAGGATAAGTATCAAAAGATTTGGATACTTTTCCAAAAGTTTTGAATATGCAAAATTGTCTATATTCCTGGAAAGGAATGAAATTTAGCACATGAAAGAGGAAGAATCAGACAAAGTAGAGCAAATTAAAGGACAGAGTCTTGTACCTCCCATCTCTGGGAAAATTTCCTTAAAAATGCGACAGACACAGCATCCTAGTGTGTTTGTTCCTGCATTAGCTTGGCATTTGTTGTGCTAATTTAATAGACTCGTGTTGTATCATTACTCTTTATTATCGAGCTCTCTGTAATGGACACTGTTATGTATCTCAAGCCATGTGAGCAAATTAAGTCAGGAGGTGCAATTTTTGGAGTGATATAACAAATTATTCCCGCAATCGCATTCCCACAGCATTTCATTGTCTCAGGTTCTGATTGCACTTGGGAAAGAAATACAAGTAAATTCATTTTTGAAATCAGATGTAGTTTAAAACTTTGCCCATTGGTCTGTGCAAGGCCTTCTCTATAGAAAAAGTTGAGGTGGGGGCAAACACTGTTGGGAATCTTAGCATAAAATACCAGTTGATGGCCATAACTTGTCATCACATTCTCACTTAATTTTCTTGGGAAGAAATAAAACTGAAAGTGTAAAAAAGCCATTGACAACGGTCAGGTCCACATCCCTTGCTGCCAACAGCTGCTTGCATACGGCCATTCCCACTTCAGCTTTTCTGTTCACAGAATCACAGAATGGTTGAGGTTGGAAGGGACCTCTAGAGATCATCTAGTCCAACCTTCCTGCTCCAGCAGGGACACCCAGAGCACAGGGCACAGGGTGGCATCCAGGTGGGTTTGGAAGATCTCCAGAGAAGGAGACTCCACAGCCTCCCTGGTCAGCCTGTGCCAGGGCTCTGTCACCCTCACAGGGAAGAAGTTCCTCCTCGCCTGGAGATGGAACTTCCCCCGTTTCAACTTAAACCCATTGCCCCTTGTCCTATCACTGGCTACCACTGAGAAGAACTTGGCCTCTTCCCCCCTACATTCACCCTTCAGGTACTTATACATATTAATCAGATCCCTTTCAAACTTCTCTTCTCCAGATAAAACAGGCTCATAGGTTCTTCCCACGGAAGCTGTGGAAAAGGAGTGGCCGGGGTCCCTGGGAAGGGCTGCAGTGGGGCAGGAGGCTCCTCCCTCCTTCACCTTTGTTTGGAGTTGAGGTGGGCTTAGCTGGGTCACATCAGGGCCAGTCAAGTCCAGACTGGACCTGAGCAGAGCACGGAGGAGGTGTGTGGCAAAGGAAACTAAGTCTGGGTGTCTGGACACTTTTGGTCTAGTATTTAAAGATGGAGGGGACAGGACAAGCTGTATCAGTGAAGAAAGGTGACTTGTCCTGAAACATGAGTTCTTTTAGTGAAATTCCTCTGTTACCTGGGGAATTCTTCCTTGTGGAAACTCTCACAGCAAGGGAGGCACCCACCCATCATGAAGGCAGAGTTGCTGCCCAAAGACTCCTCATTAGAGCTATTGGACGTTATGCAGATTTGGTTTTGAGAAAAAAAAAAAATGCCCAGTTGTGACTACTTGTTATGGATATTGGAGAACATTTGGAGGTAGATCAACTTTTGGAGAGAAAGAGGCAGAGATATTCAAATTCTGGATGGCTTTTGCTCACTATAACAATCAAAAATCATTTCACACAAAAACACACTTTCTGGTGAATAAAGTTTTTGTCAAAACTTTATCAAAGTCTAGCATAACCTAATTGCAACTATATAATTTCTGTGTATGTTAGGAATTTGTTTTGGTTATTTCTTCACAGCAATACCAAATAATTAACAACATTATTCACCAAAGTACAATTTTTTATTTTCCAAATTGCTAGAGGAGAGCTGATATCAATTGGTTGTTTCAAGAATTCCATACTTTTTCCTGTTTCTTGTTTGTTTATTTGTTTTTCCTCTGTTTGATTATTAAAACTGAATGTTCCTTACCAAGTGATGCATGCATAGAGAAGATAAATGGTCATCATGTTGTGTGCTTGCAGTCTGACACATTGTTAATTTGTTTGTCTGCTACAGGTGAATTTAAGTCTTTCCATCTTAATATAATGTCTTTGCATAGGAACTTATGGTATGTATCAGCTTGATACATGAACCAGAAAAGGCAATCTAGTCCAATAGATTAATTTGAAATAGAAGAAACTTTGGTGTCAGGAACACCTACATCTTCTAAAATGGAAATGAAACTTGGGTTATTTATGTTGTGATATATATATAAGCAAAAAGCAAACTGTGATTGCTTTCACAAGGGCAAACTTGCAAGTCTTCCCTGGAGCACACTAAGTATAAATGAGTGCAGAATTTTTCCCTGCATGACAGACACTTTCTTCTTCTGCATTTCTTTTGTAACCAACAACATCTGTGTACCTTGGTTTGAGTTTTTCAGGAATCAGACCAAACTGCTTCACCCCTCAGAGAATGTATAATTCAGCTGGACTCATTGCACAGTTTACATCAGAGGTAAATTTAGTTTAAAATATATTAGACATAGCATATCTTAATACAGTATCTTGAGCTGTGAATGCGTTGCAATTATCAAACTACAGTTTTCTCTCCAGTCCATTTATAGCCATGCTAAAGAGGATTTTCATATTTTTTTTCTTTGAAGCTTAATTATTCTGCACCCTAAATGCACCACTTGGTTATGAATAGATATTTTATTTCAATTTCTAAACAGTAAATATTAGTGATCTGAAATAATTTATTGCACATTAAGCTGCAAGAAATAAATCCCTATTATTTCTACTGCTGATAGCAGGATGGAATTTAAATTCATACATGTTGGCAATTGTCAATTCCTTCCTCCTCCTTGGAAATCAATGAAAACGAAATCCATAACTTATGATCCACATTTAGAGTCAGGCTTAATAGCTGATGACATGATATGACCTATAGGGAGAAAATAAGAGAAAGACTCATTTCAAAAAATTTAAAACCTTCAAATTTCAAACTAAGACATCTAGGGGAAATAATCCAAAATGCAGTTATTCCTCAGAAGGGAAAATGGAGAAAGTAATGCTAAAGAAGCCTGAGGGTGATAGTAGAGAGTGAATGAAATGTGACTGATGGAAAAAAAAAAGAGAGAAAGAGAGAGAGAGAAAGGGAAGGTTTTGGCTGCATATTCAAAGATATCACCTCCTAGAAAGTGGAAGGAAAGGTTCCACTCCACATGGCTTTGGTGTGACCACACTAGGAATACTAAATTCACTTCTAGGTAGCTTATTAGCATCTAAAAGAGCAGGTTCAGCGGAGAGCAACAATAATGTCTAAGGGGTTGTCTGGGTTTACTTTTAAGGAAAGATTAAAACAGTTTAGGGGTGTTTTGGAGCATCTTTTATTCCCACAGAGGAGCACTTAGTTCTTACGTTGTCCTTTCCCCTATGTTCTGATAGGGCCACTTATAAGCAAAATATTATGGGTAAGTATGTAAAAGTATGGATCTAAAGATATATTTTTTAGCTTAACATTGCACATGGAAAGTTCCCAATGTATGTTGGAAGTGTTATTAATACCAGTGGGCATAACTAGTAATAGGATGGTACTTTTAAAGGCAAAAATGTAAAAGAAAACAAAAATTTATTGGCAGGTCTGTTAGAGTATTGGTCACTCTCGTAAACGAAGTGATGTATCACTTGATGCCTTTAAAATTGTACTAGCAAAACACAAGTGATTTTACTTAAGGGAGCAATCCTACTCTGGTCCGAAAATGTTCTAGATGGTTTAGCAGGTCTCTTTTATTTCTATGTCCACTGACTTAGAAACCCAAATGAGACTTAGTGACTTACAAGACAACCTGGAAATAAATATGTACCACTTGTTGAATGTATTATTTGGCCCAAACCCAGATAATTCCTCAAGTACACCTCAGAGCCTTATAATGACTTCAATGCTTACAATCTTACAGCCCCACTTGCACCTGGCTAGGACGTATATTACACAGTATAAACAAGAAATCAGTCAGTAGTCTTGATCCACAGTCTCTAATGGCAGAGCTGGGTAGGCTCTTTAGGATAGAGATATTTCTACTAGAAATATTTTTTACATCATCACACTTAGCTGGCTTTAAGTTTATTAAAATCTAATTGGACTGTTGCTTTCTTGGCTGTGCCCTCTTCAGGTTGTTCTTTCCCCTTCCTCCTTACACAGTTACCTTTAGGAGAAAAGTAAGGATCACCTCAGTAAGAGGAAGGTGTTCAGATGCTTTCACAAATGGATCTGTCACTTCGATACTGTGGATTTATGATGGCGATGGTACATGTTTGACATGCTCCTCCTCTGACCCCCTCCAGGGCCAATTTTATTGCCTCCCCCTAGATGCTTTCTGTTGTCCAGGGCTCAATGTAATGCATAAGCACCTTCTGCATTTTGGTAGAATATTTTATTTTCCCTTCGTAAGTATTAAATCTCTATTGATTTCAAGCAGGTGGTTCTCCACATGTAGACATTGTTCTAAATGAAGGATGGGGGAGGTGAGTTGGTTCTGTTCCCCACCCAGAGTACTTAGCAGCATTTTGCACATGGCTGCATTAAGTGTGCATCTTCCAGCATGTTTCTCCTGTTGCTCCTGTAGTGGTCCCCATGCGATGACAGTGAGCCCTCCAGCAGCAGTTCTGCTTTTCTCCAAAGCCAGGCATTGAATTCCTTAGCCTGCGCTCTTCCTAGAGGAAACAATTTGATATTTAGTCATTCTCCCTCCTCTCGGTGCAAATTCATTAGTGAAACCCACCTGTCACAGATAAAAACACATCCATGATAAATCACCTCCTTTCAATAGGTGATTGGCAAAAAGGGCTAGGAGAAAAGGGTAATAGATCCTCTAGCTAAATTTTTAGAACACTTTAAGACAACGTGATAGGGCCTCTCAGCTGTGCAATTACATATACTGAGTAGCTTTGCTCCCTTGAAGAAGGAAGTCCTCCTCACAAAATGACATCAGGGCAGTTTCTTTTCCCACAGCTCTTTCTGCAGTAGATGCGTTCTTGTTGCTGCAGTCACACAGAAATCCTGTCCCCAGATGGTGTCAGCCATAGCTGGCATCGTTCTACGGTGCTGAATGTGAAAGATCAACTGAACAGGGATCTAAACAAAGCTGGATCAGGATTTCTCTGGGTTGCCCAACCTGCAGCAACATCACAAAAAGAGTTTCTTTTTTAATCAGGGACATCTGCAAATATTTGTTTCCCCTTTCCACCTGCATATTCACTATGGTCACAACTTTCCTAGCATTCCTCCTTACCTATTTTTATCATATTTTCTCTCCCTTTCATTGTCTTTCCAATGTAAAATATTCTCTGTATTTACTTGTATAAAGCCAAGAACGGACAAGCTGTTTCGTAAAGTGTGACGCAGAAAACTCCCTCAATAATGTGTATTTATGCCATATTCATTTTACCACTCATTCACGCTCTTCTTATTCTTACTTACCAAAACAGTTTACACAATAGTAGACAAACAGTGCAGAACAAACAGTACACAAAGAAAACAGGAAAAGCATGGAGACAGAAAAAGGGCAAGAGGTAAAAGAAAAGTAGGACCTTTCTTCTGAGATACTTATTAAAATAAAGGCTATAGGTATATAAATGTAGTATACTGATTCCACGCAAAAAAAAAAAAAAAAAAGCACATCTTCCTTTGAGAGCAACCACAACCAACCAAAGTCAGCCATGAATTTCTGTGGCAGAAATTCTAAAATCTCTGACAATCTCCATAAATATAGAAATATGTAGAACCAGAAAAAGGAGGACTAAAATTCAGGTTAACAGTATATCTTCTGAGCTTAAAAACCCACAGAAGAAAGAAGAGAGGAGCTACTGACTTGGTCCATTGACTGGGTAAGGAGGTGATGGTTGTCATTTTGTAGACAGCAGTAGATCTCTTACTGTCTTTGGTATTATATTCTTCTTCACAGCAAGACTCATGCTCAGCGTAATGGGCTATTTTTGAAAAAGAATACTCTTGAAAAAGCTTTTCCATAGATCTCTGTGGGCATCAGATCACCCCTTCAAAGAGGCTTACTGCAAATTTTCATTATCATTCGGACAGATACCAAAATTATACAGACTTAATAGTAATGTTTTGAATATATGTATTTCACTAGACAACAGACTGATGGGATTTTTGGCCTTTTAAAGTGACATAAAGTCTTTACCAGCTCTGTTATCTGAGAGTGCTACACTCAGCCCTACAAATGTGAGATTGGAAAGGTCCATATTCATTTCAAGTTTTTTTTGTGTACATATACATATTCACATACATGTAGGCATAAAATTACACACAGAGGCATGTGATAGACAGGGAATATATCTATCTATCTATATATATATATAAAATGTATATAGGTACTTCTCTCTCACATCCGTACTCATTATGTGTGAGCACCCGAAAGTCATCATGACATTCCAGACTGGAATGACACAAGGAAGAAATATCCTGTGCTTATGGAAATCATTCATTTTCCATGTCTGGGAAGTTCTTGAATATAAATAATATTTTCATTTAAAGATTTCAAAGCGCTGCCACAAGAATGGGTAGGAATCATTATCTTCATTTGACAGTTGCAGAAACAAAGAGCAGACTGTTCTAAGCAGCAGTCTAAGGTCACGTAGAGTAATGAAGTCAAACCTCATCTCCCGAGCCTGACTTTCCCTTAGGAGAGCATGCCAGATAGCATGCCACACATAACTTTATCAGCTGTAACTCTTCAGCATATATGCAAATAGTACTTGCAAAACTAGATCAGGACTGAAATTCCAAATGATTTCTCTGAAATTCATGAGAAAAAGAAGGAAAGAAGGAAAGAATGAAGGAAAGAAGGAAAGAAAGAAAGGAAATGGAGGAAGGATGGAAGGAAAAGAAGAGGAAGAAAGGTTCAATTTATCACTGTTCCAGAAGATAATTTGTTAAACAACACTAAATACTGTAAGGAAGATCAGGAGTGTTTGCAACAACAAAACAGAATATACCTTTTTCTGGAAGAGGCTGAATACTTTTCTTTTTAGAAAATGACCTCCTCTCGCCCACAAAAAAAAAAAAGGTCTTTCTTTCCAAAGTGCAGCAATTCCTGGTAATTTCTGACAAATATTTATCAGCCCATGATTTTGGGTCCTCTGGACCTTTCCTAAGGCATAGCAGCTCAGAGCAGACCTTGGAGTGCACTGCGGGAGTCCTGAGTCTTTCTGAGGTGTCTGAATTGGGCAACCAAAGTGGTCAGAGCATAACAAGTCAGAGCAGGGCACACCTCAGCTCTTTTGCAATCAGAAGAATTGTTTTTCCCGCAGGATAAGCCATTTCCTCCTGTTGGGGTTGGTAACATGGGAATGATGATGTCACACAGCGCAGAGTGCTGATCCAGTCTGAACTCACTCATCCTTTCCCAGTTTGTCCATCAAGAAGATGCTGACGTGTACCTTTGCACCATGAAGCCTTGCATCAGACACTACTCATCTTCTCCCTGCTTACATCACACCAGCTCAGCTATCAGCTGGCCTCCCACAGCCCATGTGAGGCCGAGATAAAAGCACAGTGCCACCCAAAAAAACCCTGGCACGTTTGACAGGAATGCCATCATGGGCCCAGGTCTTGCCCTCCTTGGTGTCCTTGGTGCCCTGTGTCTCTGGTGACTCCCTTTAAGGACTTGCTCACTGTAGTTTTTGGCATAGGGCTTTCTTTTTTTTCTCCAAAAGACCTATCTTTTTCAAATGTCTCCACATTAGACAATAGCTAGGGGCACTGCTACTTGTTTTTCTTTTAAGTCAGAAGCACTATTTGCTTTTCAGTTCTTCAACTGTTTTATCTCTTATTATGTTGAATCATTTTGAAAGCTGTATCTTCCTTTTAAAAGTCATATCCCATTATCTAGGAAGGAATTTGAAAAGGTCAGTGTTAAAAGAAAAAACAAGTTAAAACAACCCCAACATTAAGCCTTCAACACTAACTAACCCATACAATATTGAAGGTTAATTATACTTTAAGAAAACGTGCAAGCAATACATGTGGCATGCTACTGATAATATGACATTGCTTATGATAAATTAAATTACAGCAGAACCTGACTGAGGAACTAATCACAGGCAAGTCACTGAAAAAAATTAATGTTTAGTGAGCCTTGGATTTCTTTCAGCTAATAAACAAAACAACATAGTGCATTTTGGTTCATGGCCTGTAATAATTACAGATCAGTTTTACTTATTCATGGTGTGTTCAGAGTGCATTTCAACATCTGTGTTGGAAAAATAACAGTTATCAATATATGACCACACTGGAAACACTCTGGGTGGTCTCTAAAGAGTGTAAATTAGCAATGCAATATTCAGCAAACTTTTTTATGGGCGCACAAGCAATCTCAATATGTTCTCATTACTCTGCCACGTCTGTTAGCATTTAGGTTCTGGAACAGACATTGTATGTACTGAGGAGAAGCGCACATAGGCATTCAAAATATGAAATAAAGTTAAGCATGTTATCAAGTTTGCATTTTTTCTCTCAAAACCATGAAATTGCATGTTGGCCCAAGATATATTTTGTAAAAGATGTGCTCAGTTGCCAAAGTATGAAAAATAAAGTGTAGATTGTTACTGAATCTCATTTTTAGCACAAAAAAAAAAAAAAAAAGTGCCCTGTATATATTGCATGGCAAGTTTTATGTTTTGCTAATAAATAAATCCGATCTGAGATCCTGGCTCCTTTTTAAGCTAACATGTTGACAGACTCTGGTAAATGCAATTGCTCAGATTTTCTCATACCGTGATCCTTGGGAATGCTACAAGCACTTCCACAGCATTAAGCCTGAAGATGGAGCATCACGCAGGATCCATTCAGCTAACACGTGAATGGGCTTTAATGTCTGCAGAGCCTTCAATCAATTCCATAATATTCCTCCCAAGAAAAGACATGAAATGCATCTGACAGTATCCCAGTTTCATTAGCTAAAACTTCACTGGCACAAAATGACAACCTCACCATCAGAGGAAAACACATATCTCACCTCTTTGACTTTGTTTTCTCCGAGAATCCAAGGACCCAGCCAAACAAACAAAGATATGCTTGTTAGAAATGGAAGGAATCAAAAAATAAAGAAGAATTCTAAGAAGGAACAGAAAACTTTGATTTGATTTGATAGACACGCTGCATGGTTAGCACACTGTTAAAATTTTGTGAAGATTTCTTCTTCTTAGGAATACCTCAGGGCCCAAATGTCATAGGTGCTCCCAGATACGTAATCCCAACGTGAGAGCAGTTCTGCATGACACTGCAGACAACATGGAGCCGTCACAATTTCAAGTTCTTAAAGATAAGGCTTTCAAAATGTCTTAAACCAGACAATGTTGGCTCCCATTTCAGTTGATCAGTAAACTTATTCCAGCTGTTTGAGGTTGCTGCCCTGCCTGACTCTCTCTGAAGAGCATCTGATGCACGAAAGCATCAGAGAGGCAGATCTGTCTGTGCCATGATTAAAAGATGCACACGCTCACACAGATAGTTGTTTGCACTGTTATGCAAAATAAAAATGCATTTTCTTCCCTTGCATTGCTTTGAAACACACTCCTCTTTAACCCCAACCTTTCAGTGGGTGCCCTTGTCACAAGAAAACTGAAGGAAACCCTGGAAGTTGGAGCAGAGCTTTTGAGGGTTTCCAGGCAATCTGCATCAGCTCAGAGCGAGGGAGCCTCTGGTAAAGCTGTCTTCCATCTTCTCAACTATTCTTATCTCTAGTTCTGTTTCTAAGGTCAGTAAAAACATACAGAAGTGATTATGCAGGAACTAGCTCTGAGGGATTATGCTATTTGTCAAAGTAATAACAGTGAATTCAATATGTGTAAATCTCTTCTCCCTGTGCAGTAGAGCTGTGCTCTGGAATACCAGTGGGATATTGATAGGAGTCTTTTCCTAGGCAGCTTACCTTTGGGGGAATTTTGTTATTGATATAAAAAGAATCCCAAATTTTCTAAGAGCCCGCACATTACAAGGGACAGTCCCATGGGCCCTTTTTGCTAAAAACACAGATGAGGTGCTTAGCAGTTTCATCAGTGACCTGCAAGAAAATACAAAATCCTCACTGATAAATTTTGTAGACGACACGGAGACTGGGGTAAACAAGGAAGATGGGTCCTTCATGCAGAGTGAGCTGTTTGGTAAGCAAACAGTACCTGTTTTAGTGCATCCCTGAAGAGCAGTGTAAAGAAACTAAGAGTGTTAGAGATCTCTGCAGAAGCAGGGACTCAGCCTCAGAAAGCAGAAAAGCTTTCTGGTCATGGCAAAAGCCGCATGGATACCTGTCCCTGAGGAGAGGCAGTGGCCAAATGAACAAATCTCTGAGACAAGGACAGGCAAATCTCAGGACACAGAGGCTGTATTTTGGTACTGGTCTATTCAGTGAAGGTCTAAGCTTATCCATGAACCCTAACAACCTCACAGCCTCATTATGTGAAACCCATCTATGTATTGGGTGTGACTCCACTTTTGGGGAAGTGCCAGGAAGCAGAAACCTTGGGTCCATACGACACTTGGGCTGTGACCAGCTATCCCGTTGCCCTGGCCATTGCCTTCTAGGATCTCAGCATCCCAGAGGCAGCTACATGGATGTATGGAGCCATTCAGTGACTTGGGCGACTTTAACCCATCATGTCACCTAACAGCTCAGGTGCTACTTTGTCCCAGTCTGGTGTCTGCAGTCAAGAAGAGCATCAATAAGCAGTAGAATAGGGCAGATTCGGAAAAATTTGCCTTGCAGAATAATGAAAGTCTGACATTTTATCACAGAGAGAAGGAAGTACTGGATCTGATCAGTCTGTAAGAGCTGCCACAAGTAATATGGCTTCATACAGGGATGTGTGTTACAGAAGACAGAGGTACAACAACATCAAGAAGTTGGAAGCTAAAATCTGGCAAGTCCAGACTAGACATTGGACGTGCTGATGCTTGACTAGTAGAAAAACCTTCTAAAGCTTTTGCTTAGTTCTCTAGCCCTGGGAACTATTTTAATTAGATTAGGTATCTTCCTAAGAGAGGATCAGATAAGATAAATGAAGCGGTACCTGTGGCCTATGCCTCTGTGGAGCAGGCTCTGAGCTTTCTCTTCTCTTCTTTTTCTATTGAAAAATGACAATAAATTGGGATTTCCCTTCATCCCTCCTTGCCCCACCCCCACAAGGAGCATCAGAGATGTTTTTGTTGAGTTTCCTTCCAAACAGGATGTCTCAGAGGACAGTCATAGCCTGCGCAGGGTGAGATGCCAAGGGAACTCACCTCCCTTGTGATCCTGTATCGACAGGGAAGATAGCGAACTAAGGGAGGTCTAAATGGAGAAGTTCAAGTCAGTTCTCCTCTCATTTAAACCAGTAATAAATCTGGCATTTCATACCTGAACACAGACTCATCTTTTGCAAATCCTGTTTGGAGGAGAGCCAAAGATGCAGCTATCTGAGGGCCTTCTAGAGTGGGAAGAGTCATCTGCAGATGGCAATCCAACTGGTGCTCACCTAATAGCATTGCTTGGGAAAGGCAGCATACACAGGTACTTAGTTGTCAGTATGCGAAGCTATATTAATAAATTTTTGCAGACCTGGAAGCTCACACAAGTATTGTTTGTTATTTTAGAATGTTAATGTGGATTTTGAGCTCATCACAGACATGAGATTGCGGGTGAAGACCTGTCTAGCCGCACAAAGGACCAGCAAGAAATTCAGGTTCTTCCATCCTACTCATGGAAGAAAGACCAGCTCCTGGCAAGTTTTGGTTTTCATGAACCATTTAGCCCCCAGGCTCCTTGATGGCTACACCAACTCTGGTGTCTGCTTGGTGATTCTGATGCATGTATCCTCCAAACTAGATTGATATTTGCCACTCATTTCTTTTCTTTTTTTCCTCCTTTACTGTTTAGGAAAAAAAAATATAGTACCACAAGAAAGAGAACATAGGTTGTCTAATGCTCAGAGTGGCATTTACAGCATCTCCCATTATGACTTTGGTTATCATTTCAATTAGAACAGCTCACAATTTATATTTTGGCAAAGCATGACTCTTTAATAGTGACTTTATGCATGAGAAGAGAGATTAACGCTTTAGGGCTGTCAATTTCTAAAGATTATCATTTGTGTCTTCTTGACTCCTAGCAGGTTAATCCACCTTCCCGTGTCTTTTCCAAACAGCATCCATCTAGAGCCCAAATGATTGAAAACAAGGCTATTTGTGAGGCTGGCTATCTGCAGATTCTGCCCTTTAATGTGAAATCTGTTCACACTAATGCTAGACAGAGGAAAAAACATGTTGTTTAAGGAAATATTTTTCATCTTATTTTTTATTCCTTTTTTTTTTAATCAATCGAAGCCAACACAAATTCTGGGTTGGATAAGTCAGATGGAGCTGGTGATCAACACTGCATTAAAAATAAATAAAATACTTCTTGTAAACATCTGATTTAAAAAAAACTAAACACTAATAGGTTAGAGGCTGACAGAAATTATTAGCAATAAGCTCTTTCGCATAGAAATAGGCTTATTACCATGCGTTTGCAGCAGCTGGCATGAGCCTGGCTTGGTGCCAGCAAACTGTGTCCTGCAAATACCATCTTTCCACTTGATTCTAGGAAAAACACCACCAAGACGAGGCTGAAGTCGCTTCTCAAACCGTGCATAATAAACTTCCACTGACCCCTGCAAGAGTGTGTGCGTGTGTGCAAAGAGCACAGCCCTAAAAGAGGGGGGAAAAAAAGCCAGCTTTGCTATTTCAGCTGGGAGACTTGTGAGCAAGGACTACGGGCTGCTTTTTAAAGGATGGGGGGCAGAATGGAAGAGACGTTGTTTGTGTTTTGCTAGCAGAGGCCACCCTGGAGAGAAAGAATAAATGAAACACAAATCACAGCCACATAAAGATCGCGGGTCAATTCAGATTTGTTAGCTTTTTGTTTTATTTTGTTTTATTTTGTTTTGTTTTGTTTTATCAGCAGAAAATTACCCTGCATGTGATGCATGACATAGTCTTCAGCTCCTGGGTCTGCCCACACTCAGATGTGGAAGCACGTTTGTGGTTTGCTGAGATCTAGTGTCGTTTGCTTGCTGTTTTGGCCTTTCCATATGATTACACCATAAAAGTGTGCCACAGATTACACACTCCCTCACCAGGTTACAAGGAGAGCACATAGGTCCATATTTAGGAAACCATCCTTAATCTCAATGGGAACAGGTAGCCTTCAAATATTTTTGTTATTGACTGGCTTAAACACAGGGTTGTATCCTGCAGATGTCAAGGACATTCATTTTGCTAGATGAGGAGGATGTTCAGACTTAAAAATGAAAACAAGAAAACTCCAAACGTTCGGTTCTCTGCGGGACTGAGCATTAGCTGTGGAAAGCAGATTAGCACACACTAACATAATGCTAACAACCTGGCATTTTAATGTGAGTCTGGAGATTCCTGCACTTTTTCTAAATGGCTAAATTATGTAAGATTTTGTCAACTCTTTAGTTTAATGGTGATGAAAAATACTGACTGTTAGGAAGGGGAATGAAATGGCCTGTGAATCTTTATGGGTAACAAAAATCACTATTGAAACAATGATCCCCTTGCAGTTGAAAACATCGACCTTTTCCGAAGAAATTCAGAACTCTTGAGCACAGTGCTCACTGCATAGTCCAATTTCAAGTCAATCGAAGGAAGCGAAACACAAAGGCAAAGGTCATATTGACTTAGTATAACAATCTTAATGAATCTGGCCCTCTGTTCTGCAGCTCCAGTGGAAATATGAACTCAGTGGCTCGTTGCCTTCCCTCAGTGTGCTACTGCAAAACACACGGGTAAAGGGAATAGGCTTTTGCTCTGTCTGATCTGCAAACAGCACTACATCTCTGTTTAAACAGAGCCTGAAAAACAACCTTTTTTTATTTTTAGCAACAGTATTTTCAAAAAGGAGCTGTTGTTGACAAGAAGAGAGACTCATATTTGAATATTAAACATTCCTAGCATTTTAAATATGAGGGGAAAGGTAAGCAATTCCTGGCCAAAGCATCCAGGAGTCACAATCAATAAGGAAGAGACTATGAAGGCTTTTTGGGTGGAAAATATTTCTTCGCTTCCCAAAAGCATTTATCCTGTGCGAACCCAGAAATACTTATTTGCATTATTGGAGCTTGTAGCAGAACCATGGACGAGTAAACGGCAGAATGAGGTACTGAACAAATGCAAAACAAAAACATAAGCTTATAAAATAAGATGAGAGGTAACAGACAGATGCAGACAGACAGCAGACAGACAGACAGTGACATTGTAATATCGAAGTCTCCATTTTAGGAAAACAAAACAATGAAAGGGACAATAAAAAGACTTTTTTGATTGCATTTTTTAAAAGCTGCTGCTCCCTCCTCCAGCTCCAGCCCTGCCACGATGCCTAAATGAAATAAAACAGCACAGAAATAATGGCTGAACAGCACTGGCTGCTGAGCATGGAGGCCTAGTGAAAGAAAAATGGTTAAAGTTTACTAAGTAGTCACAAACCACCAGAAGCAGGTCTTAGAATGGGAAGTGTCAGGCAAGCCCTTAATAACAGGTAGTACTACCAGCCCCACCTATAATTACTGTGCTCCTCTCCCCACCCTCTGCATGTCACTTATTTCCATCAGACTCAGGCTTTGCATGGATGGTGTCTGCTCACTATCGAGCAGGAATGGGGTGACATTTCTGCCTGAACTTCATAGGAGTTGCTGCGATGTAACTATTAAATAACAGCATAAAAAATATCAGTAATAAGGAAGCAGGAGGTTCGTCCCTGCCTACATCTAGTGATGCTGAAGTATCGTATCCACAGCACAGACCAAGGCAACCTGAAAAGACTGCAGGTAGAGGGGTGAATAATGTATTGAAAGAAATACATTTACTGTACATCACAGAGTCCCCATTAGGAGAGTTTTATGATCACATTACCATGTGTTTTGTCTTCAAACAGAGATTTCTCTGGCTTTTCCACCCATAAGCAAGAAAAAAATACTTGCCATACTCATTATCAGTGTCTCAGTTCAGATTTTCTCTCTGATGTACAGCTACTTCGTTTTGGTTCTCAGTTTCAATAAGATGCATTACTGTCACCTTTTCTGTAACAATATTCTCTTACGCTCTCGAAACTAGACAACAATCAACGACACTACTGAGTCTGAGACTGGTATGTACTTAGAAATGTTTTATATGTGTAGAAATCATTAAATACTATTGCTTTGGCATTATTTTATACACTTAGTACCATTCGAGCAGATTTTTTTAATTACATTACTGTTTAATAATCATCCTTATATATTCTTTCTAAACAGTTGCTTTGATTATCTGAGGGGGTTCAATCACTGAACAAATCATACGAAAACTTTTATACCTTGCTGATTTAAAAAACATCTGATGTGGTGTTTTTTAATATCTGATTAACCAGCAAGAACTGATAAAAAATATGGAATATATGGGATGAAATTTCAAATAAATAATGGTTTATGAAGCAAATTAGAAGAGCTTTTCAGAGGCTAAATGCCTCAATAAGCAAGATGCTGTGTACTTCCAGTATAACCCACAAATCCCAGTAAATCAAGTGTGATGCTTTGATTTGTGGAATATGCGAGAATATTTTTTTAACTATCTGATCTGTTCTATACCAAGCTCTCATGCTATGAAAAGGTCAGAATCCAAAAGGGTTAAGTATTGACTGACAAGAGGATGAAAAGAAAGGCAACACTACGTAGGTGTATAAGGGTCTTGAGGGACATCCCTAAAAGTCAGCATCAGTTTTTATATTTCTTGTACAGGACCAGATATGAATTTCAAATAGTGAATAGATTCAGGTGGTCTTTACTTTTCAGAAATGTGAAATTCATATTTAACTGTGTCTGCACCAAAAGCTCATTTTTGCTCAGGCCTTCATGCCAAAGATTCCCTGTTTTTACTCCCTCTCACCCATTTTAAGTGTACAGAAAAGCACTTTCACACTGCTCTCCCTTTTTCCCGTGATCCTGCGATTCATACAGTCACTCACGAGTAATGAATCTCAAGAGCTGACAAAGGAAAACGCAAGGATGAAATTTGCTTTCCAGAGCTGACAACATGCTCGAAGGAAATAGGTTTGAAAGCAACTAAAACCCCAGGTGCCGGCTATTTCCAGGACCCCAGGAAAATGCTTTGCATCCCAAACGCAACAGCTGAAGGCGACAGGCCGGCAAGCTACACGGCACGCTGGCCGCGACAGGGCCGCCGAGGGACCCCGCGACAGGGCCCTCCGAGGTGGCGGCGGCAGCAGGGGAGCACAGCAAGGCGAGGGGGCGATCGGAAAAGGCAATTTGTGCCCCACTCGCCTTTTTTTAGGGGCAGGATGTTTCGGGAAGAAAGAGCCTGCTGGCAACCTGATCCTGCCTCCGGTTGCGGGGATCTTCAAAGGAGCCAGGGCTGGCAGCTGACATCCCCCTTCTCCGGCTGTTTTTCCCCCCGCCGTGCCCAGTCTCCCTCCCCCGGCAGATCTCCGAATGGGTTCCCGCTTCCTTCCGCAGCAGGGGCCCGGGCGCAGGCATGGCCCGTCACCCCGGGCACCATGGCAGTCAAACAGGAGGCCTCGCCACATCCCTCGTGTGGGAGAACGGCACCGTTGCGCCACGGTGGCAAATGGCTTCAAAAAAACGCGGTTTGAGGAGCTGCGTGGCTTCGAATTGGGAGCAGGAACGTGAGGGTTAGGAAAGGCCATGGCAAAAGCAGCCGCTTTGGGAGGGTAAAGGCAGTACTAGAAGGGAAGAGCCGCCGGCTCAGCCTGCTCACCAAGGGCTTTGGAGAAAGAGCAGCAGCTAGGCCTGCAGTATTGCACATGCCACGGGTGCCTGCACAGCTATGAACAAATCTGTGGGCACAGACCCTTCTCCCCATCTGCCTCGAGAAGCCTCCATCCCCAGGATGAAAAGCCGTGAGGCCGGCCAGGAAGGCCCGGGGAGACCACAAGGCCCTACACGCTCCGATTCCCGTCCAGCCCCGTGGCTGCTGTCTGAAGAGCTACTCACAGCCAGGCTGCCGTAAACGGCAACACCTCTTGGAATGGTTTCATTCCGGGCACACGTCCCTGGCAGCGTGTCGAGGAGCAAGGTGGGAGGAAGGAAAAAGGCAGAGCCAGCGCAGTAGCAAACACTGACACAAAACAATAACAAAACATTATTGTGAAGCCCACACAAATGAACGGGGGAGCCTGCGGATCAGCCCGTACCAGGGAAGCGCTCGGCACTCGTGTGTTAGTGCTCGCGTTTCTGGTGCTAGGGAGTGCACTTGTAGACCCACAACCCGTGCGTGCAAGCACTGTTTACAGAAACCCTGATGAGGGAAAATTCAAGTCATTTACAATCCTGCAGAAGGGCAGGTACTGCCAGATCTAATAACTATAAAGGGGTTTTTATGCGAGGAGTCCCACCGGTCTTTCTAAGCTCTTGAGAAAGGTTTTCTGTACCAGGCACTCAGCTCCTGGCAGAATTAGACCTGCAGTCAACATTCGTAATAAAAATTAATCGTGGGTCACAGGAGCCCATGTAAAAAATAGCTTCTGCTTTGTGCAGTCGTATACACAGCAATAAAAAGTAGCTGGTCACATCACCTGCACTGCACATGTTGTCTTACGCTATCTACTTTTCTCCAGAGCCAGCTATCAGATCTCCCTTCTTTCTTCTTGGTTTTGGTGGGAGAGAGGTGTTTTGTCATGGAAAAATAAACAGCTTGGTGTATCTACTTTTTCCCTCCCATTAAATTAATCAGGAAGTGTAACGCTTATAAAAGAATTTGCATATGTTTTCTTAATGCAGCTGCATGTCTCCCACAGCGTAATGACTTGTTTGGAGTCACCCTTCGCAATTACAAGCATTTCTCCTGTGTGGGGCTAGCGCAGAAGGAAGCTGTGCTGCTCACCATTCGGGCCCAGGTATCAAGGGACTTTGATCAGCTGTGTTCTTTTCCCCCAGATTTCCTGCAGAATGCCAAGAATGCTGCTTTGCTTGGCAGACACCAGGTAAAGTTTCCAAAAGCACCTGGGATTGTCCTTTTTTTTCTCTATCCAGTATGATGTGGTCTGATAATGTGAGACTGGTGGTCAGATGCTTCAATAATAGGAACCATTTATGTGGATGGACAAATTATCAAATGTTGATCATGTAAGTCAGTTCTTCTCTAGGCCCACTCCTGAATAATGTTTTTTGCCTTTTTTTCCCCTTTAGTCAGGGTGTACTATCAATCAATGCCCCTACTGAAATCACCTGACAAGTAAAACACGGCCACCCTTTGAGAACACGAGTAGTACTAGGTCTCTTAAGACCATGATACTGAATTACTTTCACACCAGACTTCTTTAGGTGGTATCTAGGGGCAGCAGCCTAAAGCACCACTCATTTTTAGCACAGGCTTTACTTCAGGAGAAAGGAAACACTGGTTTGTGAAAATACACGTGCAAAAGTTTAGGAAAAGCCCATTTTCTCTCTGTGCTTCGTATGCAGAAATGCTATGCTATTTATTCTCTTGGATGATGACCAGGAGACACATTACCATGAACTATTATGGAGATGAATGCCTCAAATTCAGGAATTCATGTCCCAGTTGTTACTCTGAGAAAAATCCTATGGACATCGTGGGAAACCTAGACCAGCTAACAACTTAAAAATCAAATCTTTGGAGTAGACTTGAAGAAGCAGTAGCAGAAACAGTTTGATACAAAACCTGCATTATAAACAAAGCAATTTTCACTAATGCAGTATATATGTCTCTGCTTAATTGGTTATATGTTTTCTTATTAAGGTAAAAGGGACTTGAGCATGCAAATTTGAGCTTCAGGCCTGGTTGTGCAACTTCACACTTGCTCATGAGTAATCCAATTGACCTCCCTGGGACAACCCATGCGAGCAAGCGCTCATCACCCGGAATGAGGGTTGCACAATCGGGACAGTTTAAATACATCTCTCCCTGCACCACCCTTGCAGACACTACTGTGCAAGCAGAGCTTCAGCAGTAAAGTTTCTTCTAGATTCTCTGATCACTATGAAGCTGTGCCAAAACACAGAGGAAATGTGTCCCATGCAAGGAATTAGCTTGATTAGTTCTCTTAGGATACATATGATACTACTTTTTTAAGACCACGGGAAGAACATTCCAAGGTTACTCTGCGAGAATAATCAATCTTTTAAACACACAAGTGCTTCAATTACACTGGTAAAAAAAAAAAAAAAAAAAAAAAAAAAAAAAAAAAAAAAAAAAAAAAAAAAAAAAAAAGTAGTGTGTACTATAGAAATGAAAATGAAAAGGCTAGTGAAGTCAGCACAATTTAGCCTTTAATTTTGCCTTTTCACTAGGTTTCAAATAATTATGTCTGTGAGCATTAAAAAAGATATAGAAAAAAAGGACACAGTTAATTTTTGCACTGTACTGCTCAAATAAAAATCAATGACTTGGTTGCCTTTAACTTCCTGTCCTCGTAGTCTTAAGAACGCTGCGACGTGCTATTGGCAGATGCTCGCAAAGTAACTAGCAACCGGTTCTAAACACTAAATTTATTGGAGAAATCAGTAAAAATCACTACTTAGATTGCTGCACATGATATAAGCCAAACTGCAAAGCAATTTCCTTTTCTTCCTCTTTCATAGTAAATGGGAGAGCCAACATATGCAAACATGCATTTGTTACTACTGACGACTGAGATGTTTACTGCCCTGCCTTGCCAACTGCACATATATAATACCTCAGTGCATCTTTACCTATAGCCCTCTGGTTAAGAGACAATAGGTGCAAATTAATGTATAGATAGACATTATATCTTCAAGCCTGGACACGACTTGAAGCCTCTTTAAATATTTTTAAACATCACGGATATCTACAGGGGTTTTAAAATCCTTGCTTCCGCTCCTCACGGATGGCTACAACGTTCAGGGCACAGGACAAGATATTTATAATAACAGGACATTTCACTCCGCACTTTGTTTTAGCATGTGGGGGGGAATAATAATTGTATTCAGACTTGAAATGGCTTGGGTTATGCAGTTCAGAGCACAAGCACCTGCAGCAAATTAATTTGTTGTAGCACATTTATTATCTCATAGCTTCTATTTAGGCTGCAGCTGTTGCTATTATGTTAATAATGTTTTTTTTATCACCACTGTATACAACAGGTTATGGTAATACAGAAATTTTGGGGCGTGGGGTTTTTTTTTTTTCCTCTTCATTTCTCAGAAAGAAAAAAGATGGGGGGAATGCAACACATAAGCATTGATCAGGCATTTAGCCTTCTGCTTATTAGCTGATTTGAAAGAGAATGGGCAAGTGAAATTAGAAAAGAATAACAATAGACAAAGATGGCGCGTGCAGAATTTGTGAAAGCAAAAAAGAAGAAGAAGAGGTGGAAAAAGAAAGAAAGAAAGAAAGAAAGACAGACCGAACACCGCAGAGCTGGGGTGGTGAGTGTTCGGGTGGGGGCGGGGAAAATGCTGCAGTTTTCGTGAAATAATAAGGTGGAAAAAAAGGCATACAAAGAGTAGGTTTTTCATTGTCTGTAAAATATAAACACAGATGAATTCTGTCTTTGGTTTGTTCATGCTTTTCACTCTGCACAGCAGGGATGTTCTTAAGAAGTTGCCCTCTGCGAAATTTCACTAAATGGAAACCGTGGACCCTGCATGATGCGATTATAATCACACCAGCCATTCTTTTTACATAATTTTTTGTTTAAAATCCAGTAATGCGTCTTGTTTTTAAAACATATATCTATATCTTTGCACGCATCTAAAGCGGCGCTGGTTTACATCCCCACAGCAAAGCGCAAGCTGAAGCTATAACTGGCTGTATCCCATCCACAAATCTCAATGGACTCAAAAACAATACGAAAATTTTTAGCTGACAAGAACATGTCTGCAGCCTGCAGTCACTGCAATAGCTCACCATGTTGCCTACTAACCAAAAGATCAAAAATTATCGATTTCATGGCGCTGCGTGCTTGGGATAGAAAAGCTACTTTAAAATTTGCATTATTTAAGAAACGAATTAAGAGAAAAGACTCATGTTTTAGAGCACTTTGGAATGTAAAAATGGCTTTATATTTTAATCTTATCAATGATTTACTATAATTCTATTATTTTTAGCAGCTGGGGTCTGGAAATGATTTTTTTTTCCCGATGAATTTAGGATTTTGCCGCAGTATACATCTGCAGTCCCAGAATCCTCTGGTAAGATAATCCCTCCTGCGATGGGGAAACGCCTTTAACCTTTTCGTGAATGAAAAATATGCAACCATTTTGAAATAAAAAGGGGGAAGGAACGACGATTTCTAAGAGCTGGAATGAAATTTGCTCTGAATCGAAAGAACAATGCAAGGAAAACGTACTGTAATCGCGCGGTGGCATTGGGCGTTTCCAGCTGTTGTCTCCATTGCTCCCAGCCTTCCTTCCATGGTGTCCGTAAATACGCCCAGGCTATGGTGGTACGCGAATTTCACATGGGGGAGAAATCAACAACCGAAATCTAAGGGACACAGTTTTCCCCTGCTATAGCTGCAGAAATGCTACTTACTGCTACTTACCTTCTGCAGATCTAAATGAAAATTTGGGTTAAAAAACATCCTTCCCGACCAGAGGATTTTAAGACCATCAGAGTGCGCATGGGCAGCCATCTCTCCAGGTTAGAAAAGGTGTTTGCAGGGGTGCTTAGTGTTTGCAGGCAGAGAGGAAACAGGACGTTTTCTGAGGGGTAAGGAAAATCTGAAGCCTTAGTCCGTACACAACCTACCTGGAAATGTGTTCCAATCAAACTCTTACCCTCGTGTTCTGACATTTTCGGATCGTGCAGCAATTAGGAAAGGCTGATCTGAACAGAAAAATCTCATCTTAATAATTTAGTGTCTTATGTTTTAAGATTATGTATTAGAAGCAATTGCTCTGAATAAGAAAATCTGGCCTAAAGCTATTGAAAGAGAAAGGCAAAATTTATATATCAGCTGCCTCTTGAAGACGGCTCTCTGTCCATGCCTAGAGCACAGACAACTAAAGGGTTACAACTAAGAAATCAGTGGTTTCATGTGCATGGAGTTTGAGTAGGAAAGAAGAAGGAAGATGTGACACCTACGCGACTGTTACTGTTCTCATTTGTTTGTGGCTACTTTTTCTGCAAGGGTGGCTGAGCAGGCTGACTGCAATTGTTTTAAATTAGAAATACAAGCCCCATAATCATTCGGAGACAGGCACACAGAGAGATTTTAAATGAAAATTCAGGTGCTGAGCAATACTTGATAATGACAAAATTGTAAAAAGGAACAACGACGTGGATTTCTGTTCATCTGCCTCACGCAATAAATTCTAAATATAAAGCCATCCTGCTATTTATTCATTTGATTAGCAGTAATTAAAATTTATGTATTTGGTAGATGCAGTGCTTCGTGTTTATTCTGTTCCACTGTGTCTGCTGCTTAATATGCCACTAATCAGATATTCTGATGAGTAATGCCTCAGCGGCTACCTCAGCCGGAAACTTTTTCCAGTTTCTGAAACATACCTGGTATATAGAGTTAGACTGCTACAGGCATTCCCATGTGCTGAATTAGGGAGTGAAACACCAAGGTATATTGCTTAGATTCAAAATAAAAACATTAAAGAACAGAATAACTTTGTTTTTAATCACATTCTTGGCCAATTACAAAAAAAAAATCTATTTCTATGCCTAAAACAATGTTTACAGAGTACTCCAATTTATCTTATTCCAACCAGTTAACCAGATGTTTTGATCAGGATCTCCTGTATTAATTTATTAATAATTGCTACTGCCTCCCTTCCATTGAAAATGATCTTAAGCTATACACTGACATGATTTTATTCAATATTTTTTTTTGAAAAAAGCCAAATCTCACCAGTATTTTGAGTCTGGCAAATTCTCTCCCTCTTTGTCCATAAAGA
>VZSG01000149.1:728571-744710 GCA_013398315.1 Nothoprocta pentlandii
GCGCCTCCGCGAGCCCCGCCTGGACCGAGGCAGCCGCGCGGGGCCGCAGCCGCTCCCTGCCCCTTTCTTTAGTTCTTTTCCTCCCGCTTTCCCTTTTTTTCTCTTTTCGCCCATATTTTTTGGGAGGTGGGGCGCCTCCTGGCCGGCGGGCTCCAGACCTCGGAGCTCCAGGAGGGGAGAGAAAGAGAAAGAGCAGGGCACGGGTTTATCTGCACCTAATGTAATTAACCAGCCACGGCCACTGCAGCCGGGGGCAGATAACTAATCTGTTGTCTCGTAGTTGCATGCATGCTTGCTGTGCTCCGTCTGGGCGCCTTCGAAGCGAGGCTACCTACAGCTGGGAGCGATCAAATTTAAGTTTTTCCCTTTTTTTCTTCTTTTATTATTTTTTTTTAAACGCCCACCTCACCAGAGGTTTTAAGGAATGACTTAGGAGCTTCCCTATTGCGGGGCCGACCCGGGGTGCGGAGGCAAGGGAGGCCCTGCAGCCTCCCACGCCAAAGCACTTCTGAGCTGTGCGCAGCAACTTGCACTTATTGGAAAGTTATTTCTGACCCTCAGAAGCGGGGGGCTTAGCGTGTGTTTTTTCCTCAGCAGCATAGTTAGGCTGACTGTTTTGCATGATGGGGATTTGCATTTGGGACAGTTCGGTTACTTAAACTAGAAAACCTTAAACTCTTTATCTTGCTAAAACTTGGTGCAAGACCTCTTGCAGCCTCTCTTTGAATTTACCACCTCTGGGAAGAAGTGTTTTCCTAGAGCCTTGGGAAGAAAACGCGGGCTGTGAAAGCAATATCAGCAGCTTGTGACTATGAATAGCAACGTTAATCTTTGCAATCAGCTACTTTTTCTTGATCTCTTTCTCATGGAGCAGCCATTGTTCTGACACTCTGTATATTCCAGACATCTGTGGTCCTCCCATCCCCCAAAGTATGCAAGTGGTGAATGGAAAGAGGCTGGGCTGGTATGCTGAGGTCGATGGAAGGAAATCAAGGAGGGGTTTTAATAAAACAGGAGCTTTGTGCTGGCAGGATAGGCAAAGCACAGGCTAGAAAACTCTACCTGAAAGAGTAATCCTAGAAAACTCTACCTGAAAGAGTAATCCTTGATTCAGAGTTCAGACACGCTGTGGAGCTGCTTTATTGGTTACGATTTTGCTCCTGATGGACAAAGCTGCTACTGCAAAGCTTTAAAACAGCAAAAAAGGCAAAACTCACTGGTGTCTGCTGAGCCAGGTTGTAATGAGAATTTCAAGTAACTGACAATGCCAGGAACCTAGTGTTAATCTTGAACTTTCACTTTTTTTTTTTTATTAAAAGGTGCTGACAGCTGTAGATACCATCTGACTGTGCCAATAGTATGATGGCTGGTACTGTGAAAATAAAGCCACTTAGATGTTCAGACAAGGCTTTGAGTGTCTCTAAATTCAGCTGTTGTGTACAGAATGATAATATTCTGCCTTGCTATTTTGGGATTGTTCTAAAGAAACACCCTATTAGCTTGACTGTTAGTTCAGGTAGCTTGAATTTAGTGTAAACCAATATGTTTGGGAATGTTCACGTTGATCTCTGTGGTTTCTTCTAAGAGATCAGGGAGAAATGTGAAAACATGCCACATGAAAGGACAGTACGAAATAAATTTAAAAAATGAGGGCTTAATTCAAGGTAAGATTTGGTCCAAAAGACAGCTAGTTCTTCAAATTCAGTGTTACTAAATCCTCAGTAAACTAAACTGGTGTGTGTGTGTTAAGTTTTCTTTGCTTGAGTAATAAATAGGGTGCCCTTCTTGCTTGGTATGTAGCTTGCTATGGATGCTGCTATTTACTATAATGTATTAGTAAAATATTTACTGATACACCATGGTTTATCAAGTTTGGGACCTGAAACTTAGCTGTGTTTCAGACATAGGGTTTTCTTGGTAAAAATGATATTGGTCTTTCATGAACATTACCAAAAGCTCATAGCCCTTTGGAGCACTTCAGAAAGTAAATTTGGCCAAAAAGAGGGGAAAAAAAAGAAATATTGATGGCCTTCTAAATGAATTTGGGAGTATTTTTGAGATGCAAAGAGGAAATCAGCAAGAGTGATGCAGGAGAGCTAGCTCTATTAAAAGCTTCAGTGTTGTGGACTGAAATCTGAATGTGCTGTCTAAAACTTGGGAAGTAAAGATGCATTTAGAAAAATACTGTCTAGTTTCTAGACTAGTGTGCAACTACAGCAGTAATCAAAATTGCTTGTGTTGATTCAAAGTTAAAGCTGGTAACACAGGGCTTGTGTTGATTGTGCAGCTGGCTGCAGCAGAACTTGTTCTGTGACTTTGGCAGACTGCATACTGGGGCAGGAAAATCGAGACTGACCTTGCTTATCTGGATCATCGTACTGCATGAGGCCTGACAAACTTTGGGAAACTATGCAGACAATGAGAACTTGTTTAGTTCTCACGCCATTCACTTGTAAGTTCTCCTAACTTACTGTGTGACAAACTCTGTAGTAATTCTGACTTTAGAAATGGCGCTGTATTGACACAATTCTTCAGACTCTTCTGCAGAAGCTGCTGCGTGTGACTTTTCTAGTCTGTTCAGGCAAAGTAAGTATCCTGGTGAAAGATGGGCAGGGCAGTGCTGCTGGCTGGCAGACTTCCTAGGGACACTTTAGAAGACTTGTTTTTGAAAGTACTCTGCTTTGTACCAAAGTTTCTTATTTCTGGCACTTCACTGCAAGGCTTGCTTTTTGCTAGCTTGTGACCAGACCTTATCCTGAAAGGGTAATATTTTGGTATGTTAGTATTGCATGACTTCTGTTACCTGTGCTGCACAGGATGTACCTAGATAGTTTTTTTAACTTGTTTGTATGAAACTGAGTTGATAATATGAGCAAGCAAAATGTGCCTGTAGCTCATTTGGCCTCTTGAATCTGTTTTGGTAGAAAAGCAGTATCTCCCATGCTTTCATTTTGTGTAGAAATGAATTTAGGAAATTAAAATAATATGCATTAGTTAGACTAGTATTACAGAAATTGGTAGAGTACTTGATAAAGGAATAGTAGAACAACTTTGGAGCCTTGATTGAGGAATAAATTAGTTTATATACTGGAAGAATGAGAATTATTTATGTCACTGCTTAAAAAATGTGTGATCTGTCTCTGTCTTAGTGGAGTTGATAAACAATGCACATTCTAAGCAAATTTGCAGGGACTAGCATTTCTAGATGGACTTACTGTACTAAATAGACTTGTATAAATTGGAGAAATTTGCTAACTCTGCAGCAAGTCCAGCAAATGGTTCTGTATTGTCCTGGCAGCAATTCAGGTGCCCTCCAGTGGCCAGAAATCTTAACATCCCAGAGGCTGATAAATACTGTTGCCTTGTCAGTTCGCCTGAATTAAAAGTGAGTTGGAGGAACATCTTGGTTATTGTCAGACCTCATTAGCATGGTTGTTGCTTAAACACTACTTTTGGGGGCGTTGGTGTGCCCTGCTGTAAATATAGTTATTCTGACAGACAGGCTAAGGCAGCCACTATGCACTTTCAGATTTGTAAGTATTTCATTAGTGTCAGTGCAATTATGACTAATCATTCTGGTTTCTTAAGCCAGAGAGATTAATGCCTAACATCCATATTAGGGGTTGGCTTGCATGGTTGCAACTGTAGAAGAAATTAGATTATGGGTGGATATTTATTAGAGTGGAAGGGAGATCCTTTGCTAAACTATCGCCATATTAATGTGGAAATGAGTATTCAAGTTCCACGAAGGCAGTAGGGAAGGGGTAAATCTGTAACACAGTGGATGTTAACCTGGTTGTTAGTGATACAGGCAATCAGAGTAAATGACTGCAGAACCATTAAGTTATCTTTTTTTTGATACTTAGAGCTAAGTGGGGCAGAAAGCTTGAGAGTTGGCAGTGGTTTGTTGCTGGACTTGATTACAAAGTGTTTAATGAAAAATGTTGTGTAATATTTGTTGCAGTTCTTATAACTTATATCTAAATGGTGATGATGGCAGTACTTTTGTACATGCCTAAATAAGACTAAAGAATCCTGTTTATCTTGGCTCCTGCCACTCTACAGCAAACTTTTTTTTTTTTTTCCCCTACAAGTGAGGGTAGGGGATACATGGACTAAAAGCTGCAAATCAGTGCAACCTGATGAGGTGAGATTTAGTGGAAACTAAACATCAGGTTCATGTGTAACTGAGAAGGACAGGGGTATGCAAAATGCAGATGAGAGGTGGTAGCTCTAGGTTGTAATAAAACAGCTCTTGAGGCTTTTTTTCGGCTGTAGAAATGCTCAAACATAGTGAGTGCTGAATGAAAGCAGTAGTCAGAAATGCTTCCTGTTGACCAAAAGACTTCAAATTCAAAGTAAGCCCATTCCTGAACAGCTGACTAAATTCTTCTGGAGT
Source organism: Nothoprocta pentlandii (assembly GCA_013398315.1). NCBI lineage: Eukaryota > Metazoa > Chordata > Aves > Tinamiformes > Tinamidae > Nothoprocta > Nothoprocta pentlandii. The sequence continues at coordinate 732,971 of VZSG01000149.1, forward strand.
TATTTCATGAATTGAACAAAAGTTTCTCTGTTTAGAGGTAGCTTAGTTGATCTAAATACTGAAAACAGGTAACTGGTTGATAATGTCTTACAAAGTTAATGAAAATTAACTTTATGAATTTTCATTAACTGTCATACCAGTCCTTGAATATTAGCTGCAAACTATACTGTTAAAAGATATAGGCATTACAGGGAGGAAAACTAAACCCTGTGCTAAAACTGGATGTGTAACAGCTCATACCTTATTTTTTTGCCTATAAGTTACAATTTGCCTACTAAGTCACAACTCTTGTCAGCATTGCAATATAGTGGCAAGCAAAAAGCCCTGTTAGACCATCATTCCAAAACATGAGGTGATTCCTTCTCTATGCTTTGGTGCTTGAGCACAGCTAGTGTTTATAGTCCTTGGAAGAAAATAGGGATTCTCTAGAATATAAACAAGTACACACTGCATCAGGCATGGCTGTTCCAGGGGGAAAGTCACCTTGACCGTTGAATTTCCAGGTCTCTTCAGGAGTTGCTAATATGCTGTCTCATGACTCTGAATATAAAAGGCCATGCTGACACACCTTTTGCAACTCTTAAATGTGTCTCAAGGTAAATGACAAAATCATATTTCTAATACGGAACAAGAAGATGCAGCTTCTGTGAACTGATTATATCCAAAGCAGCAAAATCTCCCATCTTGCAGCATACAAGTATGCTTTTAAGTAGCAAAGCTTGAGACTATGCAAAACATCCCATAGTTTTTACATCCCATAGTTTTTCCAGCAATGTGACCTCTCAGCCAGAGGTTCTGATCAGTATCAAAATTCTGCAGGCCACTGTTCATCATAGTTACCTATTAAGATAGCTACTTTGTCATAAGCTAATATGCCCTAGCAATATGTAAATTGCATTAAACCTTCTCTTATATGTCTCTTTTAAAGAACAAGATAGTCTGCTTCAAAGGTATTATAGAGTTTGTATGTGATATTGCAAACTTTGTTTTGGGGGGTTTTCCTAGCAGGCTGTAAAGTTTCAAAGTTCTTCTCAAGGTGATCTTGCAGAGTAGTAGCTAGATGAGATGTGATATTCTCTTTTATGTGTTTTTTTTGTACTTTAACCTGATGAGCAAGGTTGGGAGGTGCACAGGTTGCCTGTGCCAGATGCTCTAGGTGTGCCTGCTGGAGCAGGGAGGTTGGACTAGATGATCTCTAGAGGTCCCTTCCAACCTCAACTATGCTGTGATTCTGAGGTCAGGTGAGAATGAAGATCCAGGTGAGGCTCAATTTTGGACTGGTTATGCCAAGTATTTCATGGCTGACAGATCAATGTTAATTGTTGCTTTAGTGAAACTTTTAATGAATTGTTTTTGTGAAGATACTTAAGTATGCTGAAATTCACTTTCTAGTATGTTTTTTTGATATCTGAACACAGTTAGTGGCTAAGCTTAATCTTCATTTGGAATGGGTGAGAAAGTGGCCCTTGGTTGGGATGAACCTTAGTGCATGTTACATTTAAGTTCTGGTCTCAACAGCACTTGGATCTTAATGTGCTGCTGCAGTTGATCGGTTCAACAAGCTGATGGGGAGTACGGGCCTTTACTACCCTTCTGCAGAGGGGAGAAGTAGAGTAGCAGGATCCTGTGTATTGGATCACTCTGATGCTCTGACCCTTATGAAAGTGAAGACTGTTGAACAGACTCTTACAACTGTGCTGTGAAATTTGTGAGGTCCCCTCCCCTCTGTGTCTGCTCAATGCTCTATTGATTCACAGATAAGCCTTGATTTTTTTTCTTTCTTTGTAAACTTGATGTTTCCTTCACTAGGCTTTTCTTATCTTGGTAACTCATTTTTTTTCAAGTGTAAAGATCAGCAGATATCTATACTCCAGTTCCATTCAACAGCTGTAAGCATGCTTGTTTTTTTTGCCTTTTCCCTTTGAGGAGTCTTAACAGGAATATTTGCATGCTGTTTGCTTTAGGTAATAAGAATGTGAACAGAAATTGTATTCTGTATTAATGATACTTAAAGCTTGGAAGTTGCAGACTGTTAACCTTTGAGTAAAGGTCAGCAAAGAAGATACTGTTCAGGTTTCTTAATTTTGTAATGTCTGGGTGTTGTAACAAATCTCTTAACACTTCAAGGTCTCTATGAACAACTTAAGATTGTTACTGTTTTCTTGTATTTTCTGGATTCAAAATTCAAATTAATTGTGATCTGGTTAGTGAAATTTGAAACAGAATATATCACTATCTCCAAGGTATCTTCTCTAGGCATCAGAATACATTTTTGGGTGTATTTTAGCTTGGAAATGCTGTATGGGTGCTCCTGCTAGAAAATCTAAACAAATACTGATCTATCTTCATTAAAGAGAAGGTTACTAAACAAATGTCACTTAAGTGACAAAACTGCTCTGACCATGAATTCAAATTGAAGAACGAATCTGCAGTTCTGGATTTAAGAATGGGTGCATGCTGTGTGAGTGAGGTGAAGTTTCCTGTCACTGTCAACAATTCTGTAATTCTGTTGAAATGGTTAAGGCTGCTACATGTTGGCACATTTAAATGCACTAATAATACTGAATCTGATGTTATGGTACTTGTGAATTGGTAGTGAAGGCTGCAGATAAGTGTTTCTACCATCTAAACAGAAAGAAGATAGAAGTTTTAGAGGTGTGAAAATGTGTGGGGTGGATATGTGTGGTGTTTTGTTATGTATTTTGTTTTTCTCATGGCTATATGATTCAACTTGTTTTCTTTAGATGTTACATACCTTGTTACTTTTATTAGATAGGTAATCTGGAGATGTCATGTGCCAAAGGATCTTTACATTAGCGACCAGCTTAGTGAAAGCTGAAGGAAACCTGTTACTAATGTGAACTTCAAATCCTGAATTCTGATAGATAGCCAAGTAGACTTTAACTGTGTTGTCTCACAAGTTCGTTGCCTTGCAAGTACTCAAGTGATATGTATCTGTGTTAAAAATGAAATTTGAAAATGAGTCTGTAGTGCTTTTGTCCACTTGGGCCTTTAAATTACAGGAGGAATCTGAAAAACCTAGCTGAATTCTCTGTGTATCAGAAATTCAGACTTTTGTCATAATCATTCTGACTTCAAACTAATTGTGCAAAAAAACTTAAAATTGCATGCAGCAAGAAGAATGAATCAAGGAGAGTCCTCCTAATCTTGGATAATGCATCTTGTTGTGAGCTTAGAAGCAAGATTCTGAAGGTGAAGCTAATGAAAAGACAGAACCTTTCACAGTTGAGACACTGAGGACCACAAATGCCACTACTTTAAACAGAATGGGAATGCTGTTCAATCCTTTTTGGTGTGTGGGATGTATTTAAGGAAGATGGTAGTACTTTGTACAAGGAAAATGCTTTTAATACAAAAGTTTTAAATGTGAGTCTTTTTTATATTGCCTGCTCTTGCACTGAAATAAAGTATCTTCTCTTCATTCTGTGGACTACTTATAAACAAACTCATTCTCACAGCAAGCTTCTAATCCCTCAACACAAAAAGCTAAACTGATACATCAGGGACCTCTTATGGGTCTTGCAAAAGCATGTGGCACACAAAGCACCTCCTAAATTACCCACAAAAATACCTTAATCGGAGAGCTTGGTGTAGAAAACAGATTAAAATCAACAGGTTGGAGATTAGCAGACTTGTTTTTGAATATTTTGGGAGCTTTCCCAGCTTTGGCAAAGCTGGAAGCTGCTTTGACCTATAGAGTAAGATGGACCAAAGATGGAGATGAGGCCATCCCCCAAGAAAACTTAACTGGGGGATATATTATAGAAGCTTTCATAGTATTAGTAGTAGTGTCTGTCTTTAAGAATCACCTTTCCCCCTGTCCTTGTCCCCCTTTTCTAGAAAAGAGAATAGCTGCTTACAGGATAAGATTTTAAATAAAAAATCATAATTGAATTATTTCCCTCATTTCACCTTTAAAAGTAAGGTTAATTGGGAAATTTCTGCTGCATTAAGTTCTTAAATTTCTGTCCTTGGGTCACAGGAATCAGTGCTATGGTTAACTCCTGTTACTAGCTATGGGATTGATGCTGCTGCTCTGCTTTGGCTGCTGACTCTTCACTTTGCTGAGAGTAATATGGAGCAAAACTAGCTGCTTGACATTCTTCTGCTTGTAGTTGAAGAGAAGAAGTTAAAATTGCTGGAATCAATGGTGGGCATGCTCCTCAAAGGGAGGAAGGATCCTTATTTCTAATCTGAAGTGTAAAAAGTTGATACAAAAGTACATCCACAGAATGCTTCAAGTAACACCTTGCTCATGGTCACTACAATTTCTGAAAACTTGAGAATACCAGTGGCCTTTAGTATGTTCTTCTCTTTTCTATTCTTCTGTAGTAGTATCCATGTTTATAACTGCAGTAACTTAATGACATATTACAAACTGCATGTTCTAAGTAAGGAAAAGTTGTTACCCTTCAGCATAGGTGCCTAAGTAGGATGCAGTTCCTTGGCCTGTCCTAGATAAGAGGCAGCCAGAGCCCAAGTGACTGACTTGTCAATATGCTTTTTATGGAAACATGGTCAATGAGCATGTTCCCTTTAACTGGCTTACAGTAATTAGGATGTGTCAATCTTCCTTTCTGATTAGGCTAGGCTTAACCAAAAGGCTGCTTCCCATCAAAAGATTTCTGAAGATTTTCAGCCTTTGGCACTTGACTTGCCTTACAGCAGGGAAAAAACAGCTTATCAGGAGTGTTGGGCATAATCTGAATAAATCTTAATGATTTCCTATTAAGAATGTTTTAGACGGTAACCTTGAAAGAAAACACACAATTCCGTTTAAAATAACCTATGAGCACAGACTGTTTCATAGCCTAATCTTTTGGTATAACTGATGATAAAAATGGATTGATTATGCATTAAGGAAAAAGTTAAATACCTTGTATTTTTTTGATTTAGCAAGGAGGTTGGAATTCACCCTTTGACAAACTATTTGTTCTGACTCTCACAGTCTGTAAGACAGCAGAAGTAAATAATTCACTGTGCCCTGTGTCCAAATGGAGTCATATAGCTTTAGAAAGAAAATTAGCCAGGTTTTACGCAAGCTGTTTAGAGGTATTGCTCACATCTGGAAAAAAATGCTGACCTACTTGACATACATCTAACTCTTCTCCTACATTAGGCATTAGTGCGTAAGTTTTATTCATCGTTAAAATATTGCTTGCTCTTTTGAAAACCAAGGAGCTTGAATCATTCTTTCATAGTAACCTCTAAGTAACTTGTAAGCCTATAAAGCTTGCAAAACTCTCTCTGAGTTTCTTAAAAAATTCAAATCAAAGATTTGGATGGTGTGTGGGGGGACAATAAACAGTAAAGCTCAGTGCAGTGTCTGTGTTGCCTTTTATATAATGGTTTAGAGCTGTGTGGTACTGACCTTGGTAATGTAATGTCACTGGTTGTTTCCTCCCGCCCTTTCTCCCATTAAAAAAATACCAGTTTAGTTATCTTGTTCTCCTCTGCCCAATACAGGGCATTGATTTGGTTTCTTTCAGGGATGTAACAGTGCAAATAACTGTACCTGCTCCCTTTGTTGTAGTGGTATCTGGATTCATTTTACCCTCTCTAAAATGAGAACTCAAAGGAAAAAATGTGGTGGAATGTTCAGTTAGAGAAACCCTGAAAGCAAACTTGACATATTCCTTTTCCCTGGATGTCTTTGTTCTTTAATATTTTGAACTCTTGAGGATTAAAAACAATTTCCCATTTAAATAAATAAATTAAAAAAAAAAGCTAGGTAGAATTGCTGCAGGCACTTTTCTGTTTTGTTTTGTTACCGTTCTGTGATATAGAGAGTAAAAATCTTGAAACTTTGAGGTGCAGCTGACACTAATTTAAGGCTGGCACTTCTCTGTCAGACTGAATATTTCTGACTGCGATAACCCAGTTTTGAATTTGCTGTCGTGTTGTTGCAGTGCAGTAGCCAGCCTGCCCTCGTGGACTGTTGGCTCGGTGCAGTGAGTAGCTGTTGTAATTACTTTAGGCTGCTGACGGTGAAACCACCATCTCAGAGCAGGGGTGCTGAAGCCTCCGCTTGTGCAGAACTTGATGACAGGGGAAGGAAGTGATGAACGCTGTTCTAAGGTAGTATAGCAGATATCTCCACACAAAATGGGCACTCCTGGTTGCATTGACTCTTGACCAGTATCTTAACTTCTGAACCATCTCTTGATGGGTTTCTATTAGCAGTGTCCTGCCAGGAGAAGGCAAGGAAGGCTACAATAAAAAAGAGCCATGTCTGTGGTGATTATATTGCTTAGTGTGTATGGTGGATAGATCATGCCACAGTTTGATACTGGGAAATCTATTTAATTGAAAAGATAATTGGTTAAAGAACAGTTTCCTAGGCATCTGACTCTACAGTGGGAACTGGGGAAACACAGATATTAATTTTAGCCTGTAATGCTGTTCTACCTTTTGGTGTTTGGAAGGTGTTAGTGAGGCTGACAGTAAAGCGTAAGGCCTACAAGGAGCCATCAGCATTGTGTTTAAGTACCTCCTGACTTAGCCAGTCAGGACAATTTATGCATCAGTGGTGAAGCTGACAGCATGACTTAGTCTCTTCTTGCTCTTCCCGCTTGCTGTTCGCACTAGACTCTTAGCAGCGTGTTAGAAGAGTATTTTGCAGCATGAAAGGACTGGAAGAACACGACGGTGTTGTCAGTGCCCTAATTGCACTATCCATCCTCCGTGCAGAGCGTGAGAAATGGCGCTCCAGACCAGCCAGTCTGCAGGCTGTGGGATAGGGCCAGCGTGGGTGGCGTTCCCAGCTGCACGGCTTGTTGTGTGTCTGCTGCAGGTGCAAACCTCCCATCTGCTTCAGAAGAGCCAGGAAAGGGTTGCAGGTGAAAGTGGTAGGAGTCAGACAGCACTGGCATTTGTGCAGCTGAGTAATGAGTTTGATTGGGCGCTGCTGGGGTATTCTGCAGCCGGCCAGAGATGGAGAAATGTAACGTTGCCTCAGGGCTGCCTCGTTGGTACAGCAAGTCTTCTGAGACTGCCGAGCTGACGTCTGTTTCACTCTGGTTTTCTGTAGATGCTCCTGAAGGAAACTCTTACAGTGTGAAGTTGTATCTCTGTGTGTGTATGGGGCCGAACAGACTTTGTACTCCTGACACACTGTTTCAGACCCATCCTTTAACTCTTTAAAGGACTTAAGGATTTAAAGGATTAGTGACTCGCCTTTACTTCACTGCCCAGGAATGCTCAATCAGCAGAGCTGTAGCACCTAACGGCACGTTGGAAGCTGCCTGCTGGAAGAGAAAGCTTTGCTCCCTGTGCTGGTTACCACTGCAGATATTTCTGCTCAGTCAGCACCTAGAATAGGCTGTCACCAGCTCTGCGTTTGTTCTGAAAGCAGCGTTGGGCTGCGGGGTGATGGGAAGCCGATGGAATAAATGGAAATGCAGCAGCTACAACTGGCCTAGTTTCAGTTTCCACGTTAGGGAGCAAGATGGTGTAGATTTATCTTACAGATACTCCTGTGTCATTTGGAAGTGTCACACAGAAGCGCACACTGCCTTTGACATGGCAATTGATAATATTTCAGCCTTCTGCACTAATCTTGGCTTTGTGCAGAAAATAAAAAAGGAAAAGGCAAGTCTGATGACTTAATGTGTGCAACTAAAGGAGGATATTTGTTTCCAGTGCTGTTTCAGCTTACACTTTAATAACTTGAGTATTTTCTGTAGCAATAAATATCTTCTGTATCTTCTTGTCATACAGAAAATGAGTAAAGAAGGAGATTCAGCTGTAAAGCTTTTGATAGTCTTTGTACCACTGAAATAATGGTAGCTTGCCTTAAATCATCATTTCAGGTTTCTTCACAGAAGTCATCATTAGTGCAAGCAGCTTTCCGAGTCTTAGAGGGCCCCTGAACCGGTTTGTTCTTTTGTGAGGAGAAAGAGCAGACCTGGTATTTAGCTCTTGTCTGTGCAGCCTGTGTAAAGCTTTTGAATCTAACTTTAGAGTTTATTTCACCCATGGACAGAGAAGTCAAAACTGGCTCCGTTATGGTCAGTCTTCACTACTTCTTCTCTTGCCTTTAAGAGGCAGTTCACACACACAGAGTCTGGCAGGAAAACTGAGTGAAACATCTGTTTTTCTCTGCTCCTGCATCCCTAAGAGCTTGCTAATGGGCATCAGTTACGCTTGCTAGGTTAGTGAAATGGCAAGCTCTGCTAAGCCTTAGTTGGTGATTCTGGTGTTCTTATTTTAAACCCTGGTCTAAACTTGTTCTTTTTTTTTTTTTTTTAAGGATTTTTGAAAGGTAACAGGAAGGAGTTCTGGGAACACAGCAAGCAACATGGCAACCCAAGGTATGAAATGCATTACATTTGATTTCTTTTACTATAACCTAGCAGTGTTAAATTGGCTACAGTTTAATCCAAAATCATTTTCGGTAATACCTGTTCTACTACAGTAGTAAATGTCCTATCAGTGGAGCTCAAACCTGCACATGAGTTTGTCATCTTAAACATTCTGGGTCATTGAATGCACTCAAGTACTTAAGCATACTGTGTGAAACAGGAACCTACAGGCAGTACAACCCAAGACAATCTCAGTAACCTGCTGGTCAGGTTTGTGGATGTCTGTATTGGTTTGGGTTAACCCAGCAGATTAAAACTGCTGTCTCACAGTGATACCCCTGCTGGATCGAGATGGTTGTTCATAACATTCATTTAAAATCTGTGCCACTTCTTGAGGGAGTAATATGTGCTGGAGTAATTCTGTGTTTAATTGTTCCACTTAATTGTCAACAATGATTTCTTACAGCTGACTTGATGGAGTTGGACATGGCGATGGAGCCAGACAGAAAAGCAGCCGTCAGTCACTGGCAGCAGCAGTCTTACCTGGACTCTGGTATCCATTCTGGTGCCACAACAACTGCTCCCTCCTTGAGTGGCAAGGGCAATCCTGAAGAGGAAGATGTGGACACAACACAAGTCCTGTATGAGTGGGAGCAAGGATTCTCCCAGTCCTTTACCCAGGAGCAGGTTGCTGGTACGTCCTACTATATTGCACTGGTTTGATTAAATGTGCAGCTTAAATTATCGTATAGACAACAGTGTTTTTGCAGTTACATAACCCTAAACACTGAGTTATTACTAACCTAGAATATAAGCTTTTTTTTTGTTTTCTAGTAGGCAGTAAAGGCTCATCTTGTTTTTCAGATATTGATGGCCAGTATGCGATGACTAGAGCTCAGAGAGTACGTGCAGCTATGTTTCCTGAAACACTGGATGAAGGAATGCAAATCCCATCCACACAGTTCGATGCTGCTCATCCAACTAATGTGCAGCGCCTGGCTGAGCCATCGCAGATGTTAAAACATGCTGTTGTTAATTTGATAAACTACCAAGATGATGCTGAGCTTGCAACTCGTGCAATCCCTGAACTGACCAAACTGTTGAATGATGAGGACCAGGTACATATGGGAAATTTACCTCAGCTTAGCCTGCATACGGGTCCTCTTTAACGACCTTTAGAACTAAGAGTTTGCTTCACCCGTTTCTGTAGGTGGTGGTGAACAAGGCTGCAGTTATGGTTCATCAGTTGTCCAAGAAGGAAGCCTCTCGCCATGCTATCATGAGGTCCCCTCAAATGGTATCGGCCATCGTGCGCACCATGCAGAACACGAACGACGTGGAGACGGCCCGCTGCACTGCGGGCACCCTGCACAACCTCTCGCATCACCGGGAGGGCTTGCTGGCCATCTTCAAGTCAGGAGGCATCCCCGCCCTTGTTAAAATGCTCGGGTACGTGGGCATGCGAGATGCGCCCGGTGTTCTTCAGCCGTGCAGGTGGGTGTAGGTGCTCACTAGGTTCTTGTTCTCGTAGGTCCCCGGTGGACTCTGTGCTGTTTTATGCCATCACGACTCTTCACAACCTCCTGCTGCATCAGGAAGGAGCCAAAATGGCAGTCCGTCTAGCCGGGGGGCTGCAGAAGATGGTCGCTTTGCTCAACAAGACAAATGTTAAATTCTTGGCCATCACAACAGACTGCCTTCAGATTTTGGCCTATGGCAATCAAGAAAGCAAGGTGAGTGCTCAGCTCTTGAAGCGCTTCTGATGAGCGAGTTTGCTCTGAACGAGCTGCCAGTTCCTTTCTCCTGAGCTCCGTGTTCTGCATCCTCAGCAATGTGAGGCTTTTGCCAGTCAGTACCAACCTTGCTGAGATGTGAGGGACACTTCTGTGGATCCAGAGTCTTGCAAATAACAAGATTGCAAAATGTCAGTGTCTGACCAGCAGATGTGAACAGTCACATTAGATATCCAGAACATATGATGGATGCAAACCAGCAGCAGCTACTGCTTACCTGCCCAGGAGGTGACACAGAAGTGTTGTGTGTTTGCTCTCTTTCAGCTCATTATTCTGGCAAGTGGTGGGCCCCAGGCTCTAGTAAACATAATGAGGACCTATACTTATGAGAAGCTATTGTGGACCACAAGTAGGGTGCTGAAGGTGCTGTCAGTCTGCTCCAGCAACAAGCCTGCTATTGTTGAGGCTGGTAAGTGGTTTACTTGCACCTGGGACAACTTAAAAAGCTTTGCTGTGCTTGAGGGTCAGTACGTCAGCACAGGAACAGAAGCTGGAAGCATCAGAAGATGAGCTCAGATGGTCCTTCAGAGCCCTGCCAGTTTGGGGAGGCCTGTAGTGTACAACAGCCTAAAAGGCAGCCTGATTTTTATAAGTACTGTCTTACTGGCTAGGTGCCCGGGTGGCTTAGTGGCTGAGGGTCATTGTACCTGTCCCCTTAGAGTACGGAGACATTTAGAAGGTCTTCAGCATCACGAAAGGAATCTTGTTCTTTCTTTTTTCTCAGATGTAGTAGAGTGCTAGGCCTAGCCATATTAGGGTAGTAGTGCCAGGCAAGAGCTAGCAGTTTGTGAGCTATTCACTTGGATTTTAAAGAGGAAAAGAATATTTTACAGTTCCCAAGATCAACATCTAAGTAATGGTGCCAAAACTCTACCATCTTCTAGGTGGGATGCAAGCTTTGGGACTCCACCTTACAGATCCAAGCCAGCGTCTTGTCCAGAACTGCCTCTGGACTCTGAGAAATCTGTCAGATGCTGCAACCAAGCAAGTAAGTGGCCCTTAAAGAACTGGGATCAAAAGCTACAGTGCTGGAAGAAAGAAACTAATTTTTTCCCCTCCCTCTTCCTTTGCAGGAGGGAATGGAAGGCCTTCTGGGAACTCTTGTTCAGCTTCTAGGATCAGATGATATTAACGTCGTAACTTGTGCTGCCGGCATCCTCTCCAACCTCACTTGCAACAACTACAAGAACAAGATGATGGTGTGCCAGGTCGGGGGCATTGAGGCGCTCGTGCGCACGGTGCTCCGGGCTGGAGACAGGGAGGACATCACGGAGCCCGCTATCTGCGCGCTGCGCCACCTCACGAGCAGGCACCAGGAGGCCGAGATGGCGCAGAACGCCGTGCGCCTGCACTACGGGCTCCCCGTGGTGGTCAAACTCCTGCACCCGCCCTCACACTGGCCTCTGATCAAGGTAAGCTACAGCAGCGCTCAGGGCTGCAAACTGGTGCTTTTTGAAGGTCATAGCACACTTGCACCTGATGCATGAAAAACTTGTTTCTGTGACGTGTTGGAGAGTGCAACTTGAGTGATGGGGAAGTTACCCCGGTTGAGCAGCTTCAGGTTGCCTCCAACGGCGTTCAGCTGTTCAGGCCTAACTGCTTAGGAAGAAAAAACCCAGAATG
>VZSG01000149.1:744785-772703 GCA_013398315.1 Nothoprocta pentlandii
GCCCTCATCCTCATGCTGCCTGTTCTTCCCCGCTGTGCCCTGCAGGCTACGGTTGGTCTCATCCGCAATCTGGCGCTGTGTCCCGCCAACCACGCGCCGCTGCGCGAGCAGGGCGCCATCCCGCGCCTCGTGCAGCTGCTGGTCCGCGCGCACCAGGACACCCAGCGCCGCACCTCCATGGGCGGCACGCAGCAGCAGTTCGTGGTAAGTGGCTGCCCTTCGCTAGGGTTGGGTGTGGGACTGGCCTCAAAAGCTGCCTGGGTGCCAGTTGGTGTCTGCTGCAGTTTGGGCTAAGGAGCTGTGGGTCCTGACGTTTTCCGTGATCCGTGTTTTTGTGTTGCTGTTCTGATAATTCTGTCTGGGCAGACCTGAGGCATTTCTGAAGTGATACAGAATGGAAACAAACAAAAAACTTGGATCTCATTTTAACGAGAACCTCCCGAGCACTTAACTTTAAATACTTGTTGAATCTAGTAGATCTGAGTGACACTGGCTTTGCCTGCTCTGGAAAGGGAAGTAGTTCTGTACCAGGAGACCAGGACAGTCCCATCCCTATTGGATCTTCAGACTAAACTGCCAAGCTGTCTTAAGTATTTGGCTTGCAGGAAGAAGCAACTTGTGTTACTAGACATTTAAGTTACAGTAAACTAATAAAAATGAGAACTTTGGCACACACACCCCTGCAAAGCTCCCACTTCTCTTTTGGATTCTCAATTTATGTGGGTAACCAGACCAGCTCTTCTAATGGGCATGTAGGTTTGTAAGGCAGTGAGGAGCAGTGGATGTGAGACCTGCTGAGGAGGGATGTTTGTGCAGGGGCCAAGTTTGGTTGTTAGAAATATTTTCAAACAAGTATTTTCTCTCCCTGTCCAGGAGGGTGTGCGTATGGAGGAAATTGTTGAGGGCTGCACTGGAGCTCTGCATATTCTTGCACGTGATGTTCACAATCGAATTGTAATCAGGGGTCTCAATACCATTCCACTGTTTGTGCAGGTAAGCAAAAGCTCAAGAAAATACTGTAGCACACACTGAAAAAAGCAGTAAAATCACGCCAAGTGGAATTGTACTGGAGAGCTAAAGACCCCCTTGTGTTCTGGTTGTAGTTGTTGTACTCTCCCATTGAGAACATCCAGAGAGTAGCTGCAGGTGTCCTTTGTGAGCTGGCCCAAGACAAGGAGGCGGCTGAAGCAATTGAAGCTGAAGGAGCAACTGCACCTTTAACAGAACTGCTGCACTCTAGGAATGAGGGTGTTGGTAAGTGAATGTTAAAAAGAAGGCAGATTTTGTCTGCTTGGATGGAGAAGTTGAGTGCTGCTAACCTTGGTCTTGAATTCAACAGCAACATACGCAGCGGCGGTGCTGTTCAGAATGTCTGAGGACAAACCCCAGGACTACAAGAAGCGACTCTCTGTTGAGCTGACCAGCTCCCTGTTCCGGACTGAGCCCATGGCTTGGAACGAGGTGAGTGGCCCCTTTGCACGGCCTGTTCCCCGGGGAGAACCGAGGCCCCGGAGCAGAGCGTGGATGCCTGCACTGAGGCAGGTTCAGCTTTACACGTGGCTGTAGCTTCTACTCCCCATGTGCTGGGATTTGTGTGAAGCTGAGCTTCTAGACTCCAGCAGATGATCCGGGCTTGCTGTGTGTGGGACAAAGCTTCACAGAGAGAGGTGTGAGGGTTTGGGGAATCCATTGCATAGTGGAAGAACACTCTGCAGAAATAGAGTTCTTGTTGGAACCAGATCAAGAGTAAGCAGCCCTAGAGCAGCTGTTTCTGTATCTGCAAGGGAAGCACAAGGAGTTTATTCTCTGCTGCTGCTACAGCACCTAATTCTCATTTTTTTCATTAGAGCAAAGCCATATAGAAGGTTATGTCTGTGCTGTATCTCTTTGAGATCAAAGCTGTGTAATTAGATTGCAGATAGTTAGTTCTGGTCAGTGAGGAGGTCCACTCAGACCAGTGAAGTGCTGTCTTGCTGCCTCGGGAATCTCTGCACTGGTGCTGCAGGCCTGGGCCGGGCAGCAGAGGAGGAGCCATCCCAGGCCTGACAAATGTCTGCTCGTTGATGGAAGCAGGAACATCCTGGGGTTAAAAGGCGTTTGCATTGTGCTGCAGAGGAGTTGCTGGAAATGGGTTTAGGGCAGGCTTTAAAATGTCTCAAACTCTAAAGTACTAATGTTGCCCTGAAGACCTTGCACTAAAAACATTTTATAACCTTTTCTGTGCCTCCAGACAGCAGACCTCGGACTCGATATCGGTGCCCAGGGTGAACCTCTCGGCTACCGCCCGGATGGTATGTCTGTTCCATTCCCCTCCACTAACATTAACTTGGATGATGTCAAGTCATAGACTTTAAAGGAGAGCCACAAATGAGGGCAGAGTGAATCACTCTTCAGCGAGATACTGCAAACTGACAGGCAGATGGGGAGCTGCCACTTCAAATAACCAGGTTCTGCAGCAGCATTGACTGTACTGAAATGCGAGCTGCATGAAGGTGCAAAACTGGTGCCACTTGTCTGAGTGCTGTGAGAGCATCTCCCACTGAGCTGTTGTTTCCAGAAATCTTATAAATGCTTCATAAATGGGCTTGACAATTCCAAAAGTGCATTTTTTTTTTCTTAAGAACTAATCTGGGTATTTTAATGTATTAGTCCATAAATGTCTGTAGACTTGAACTCAGGCTTATCCCTAAGGATTTGCTATTTGACTGGTGTTTCAGAAGCAAGCCTGCAGCCTTGGATGCTGGTTGTGTTGCAGTACTGTCGAGTTTCAGTATTGTTTATTACGCAGACTAATGGCTTGGCTGGAATCTGCTCGTGCTTCTGAGTGCAGCGTGTGCAGAATCACACGGGACAGCAGTGGGGGCAGGCAGCAGTGTCATGTACTTGGCTGAACTAGGAAAAATAAGTAGATGGCTACAGAGACCTCACACACTTATAATTGCAGCTTCTGATGCATCTAACCTCTGTTAACATTTTGCTTTTTTTCCCTCTGCCACCTTTAACTTTCTTAGATCCTAGCTACCGTTCTTTCCACTCTGGCGGATACGGTCAGGATGCCTTGGGTATGGACCCTATGATGGAACATGAAATGGGTGGCCACCACCCCGGTGCTGACTACCCAGTTGATGGTCTGCCAGATCTTGGCCATGCCCAGGACCTTATGGATGGGCTGCCTCCAGGTGACAGTAATCAGTTGGCCTGGTTCGATACTGACCTGTAAATCATCCTTTAGGTAAGAAGCTCAAACCTTGAACTTAACAACAAAAAGGAAGAATTAAAAAAAAAAGAAAGAAAAAAAATCCCTCAGCTCAGTGGACTGAGGACTTGGTTGGCAGGGAGGGAATGGCTGAAATGGGTCCCAGGTTGTGAGGACACTGCGTAAGCGTTGGAAGGGCGCGCGGTTCACTCCAGCCTGACTTCTGCCGTGAAGTGTGGCAGTCATTAACTGCAGTGTCTTGTGCACCAGCTTCAAGCACTCTCACTATGGTACAAGGACCGTTTACTCCGGAACACTGACCCTTTTTTTTTTTCTCCTTCTCTCTGCAGCTGTATCATCTGAATGAACTTGCATTGATTGGCCTGTAGAGTTGCTGAGAGGGCTCGAGGGGTGGGCTAGTATCTCAGAAAGTGCCTGACACACTAACCAAGCTGAGTTTCCTATGGGAACAATTGAAGTAAACTTTTTGTTCTGGTCCTTTTTGGTCGAGGAGTAATAATACAAATGGATTTTGGGAGTGATTCAAGAAACGAAGAATGCACAAGAATGAATTGCAAGATGGAATTTATCAAACCCTAGCCTTGCTTGTTAAAAATTTATTATTTTTTTTAAATCTCTGTAATGGTACTGACCTTGCTTGCTTTGAAAGTAGCCTTTCTTTTCGCAGTAATTATTGTTAGGTTTTTTTTTAAAGTCTCTTGTAGTATTAAGTTATAGTGAATATGCTACAGCAGTTTCTAATTTTTAAGGATTGAGTAAAGATGTAGAACACTAATTCATAATCGCTCTAATTGTATCCTGAATAAAGTGTAACATTGTGTAGCCTTTTTGTATAAAAAACTAGACAAATAGAAATGGTCCAATTAGTTTCCTTTTTAATATGCTTAAAATAAGCAGGTGGATCTATTTCATGTTTTTGATCAAAAACTTTATCTGGGATATGTCTGGGTAGGGGCCAGTAAGAACTGTTTATTTGGAACCTTGTATTGGACAGTTTACCAGTTGCCTTTGATCCCAAAGTTATTGTAGCCTGCTGTGATACAGACGCTTCATGAGAAAATGCAGTTATAAAATGGTTCAAAATTAAAGTAAACTTTTAATTCGCTCTGTGTCAAATCATTGCAGATGCTAAAGTGCATTTGTGCATTTGTCCCACCACCATCAGAGCACTTCAGCAGAGGAACAGAGAACCATTTCTCTCCTTCCTCTCCCTGGGCACTACTCCTCACCCTGTCCCATGCAGAGTCCCAAAGCCCGGATGTGGCACCCCTCAAGGGCCAGTACCTCCTCTGCCAGGGGCCCACGATGCTTCCCAGAGCTGCATTTGCAGCTCGCACAGGGGGTTGTGCCAGGGGAAGGTCAGGGCTTGGGGTCCTAGCACAAGGTCATGACAGATGAATGAACCTCTCAAAGTCAGTGGCAGCTGTCTGCACATGTTGAGTGGTGTCCCCTTCTGCTTGTGGAGCAGAGCCGGTGCCACCACTGCCCAGTGCCCTTCAGGACGGGGGAGATGCTGCTGCATTCTGCTTGGCCACACTTGCTCTAGAGCATCACCACTATAAATCACACTGGCAGATACTGTCCCCCTGTTCCCCTCCCCCGTCAGACAAAGCTCACCTGTTTTCAAAGGAGCTGCAGGCTGCAACCCAGGAGCAACACTGCTTCCCCTAAGCAGCTTTAAGCTGTGTGGTGATAGGCCCCAGAGATACAGACGCTTGCAAGGGAGACCTTGATAAATACCATTTAATTGGTAATTTAAAGGAGACCTTGGTAAATACCACTAACCCAATAAAAAATAAGTGTTTCCACCTCGCCCCCCCAAAAAGAACAGCTACCACTGTCACAAACAAATCCTGGCAGCTCAAAACAACGAAGCACGTTTTGCTCACCTTGTGAAACTGCAATTTGTTTAATTTACATTTTCCAAACTGGGAACGTTAACTACCCGCTCGCCCTCCATCATCGCGTAAGGGCAGCAGGTCCAGCTGCTGCTGGGCAGAGCCCCCAGGCTGGCGGCGCGGGGCCGCAGGTGCCCAGGTCGCAGCGGCCTGCGGTGCCCAGGACACGGCTCACGCCGCAGCCTTGGGCTTCTCGTAGCCCGCCCTGCTCAGGACTTCAAGGGCCAGGGCAGCAACAGCAGCGTCAGCGTGCGAGCTGCGGGAGAGAAACAGCAACACCTATTAGGCACAAGGGGAAAATGTTATGCTTAAATCCTACATTTGTCTTTTAGTCTAGGCTGGGTCTTTCTTAACCGCTATGGTGTAACCTTACTAAATGCCCCTGTTCTGTGAAGCAGCAATATGCAACTAGCTATTCCTATAGCAAACCGTGTAAAAAGGCCATCCTTTCAGCTCAGAGCCACAGTGATTGCTACCTTGCTCTATCACCTTTGTAATCTAGAAAATATTAATTATGCCCCCCCCAAACACACCCACACACACACACCCACACACACTCTTTCAGCCTGCTGGAAGAACAGCGCTAGGTTTGTTTCTCCGTATGTGGTGGGGAGGGGGCAGTACCATGCAGGGGCTTTGCCACCTTTTGCAAGGTGGATTGAACATCCTACCACATCAGCTCTGCGTGCATTAGCTCAAAGGGGACAATCCCTGCTCCTTTGCTTCCTCTCCTATTTATTGCATGTGTTTTTTGCCTGCTTTTTTTTTCTTTTTTCTTTTTTTCCTCTCGTGGAAAACAACACATGTGTTTCCTGCTCTGGAAGAGGGGATTTACCACCACCACCAGGTCCAGAAACAAGATTACTTTTATAGGCTGCTATGTCTTGTCTTTAACTTCTGCCAGTACCAATTCACAACATCCTCTGCTTATGCTAATGACAAACAGCTACTGATGCTCCATAGTTTGGGGAACACAGAGCAAACACAAAACCCAGATGATCAATCTGTACTCTCCAAGCCAATAAAGGACCCTTTTCAATCAAAAATTGCAGTTACCCGAAACAAATTCATATTGGCAATTGTCTACACTGTAAAAAAAAAGATGTCTGAGACCCTGCACTCTAAAGCCCAGGGTTGCTCCACACGCTACGAAGCGGGACGGGTTGTACGTCTGTCCTGAGCAGCTGGGAACACCCCACAGCAGCACAAGGGTTTGGCAGCACGGGGCTGCTCCGGGGCAGCCGGGAGCTCCTAAGCAGCTCCTAAGCCATGTCCCTCAGCCAACACAGGCTGCTTTGCTGCTACGCTCCTTCCACCACGCAGCAATACCGGGAGATTGGAAATCTGTCCCTAACACTGGGAAAGGCACAGGAACACGTGTTCCCAAGGACGGGCCAGCTCTTGGGGGTTTCCAGGCTGCTGCTGCTCGGCGTAGCCGAGGGACACGGCTGATCCCAGCGCACCAACACGCTCACCGGCCGCTTCCCCTAGAGCCTGGGGATGAGCACGTCAGCGTAAGAGCAGCTGCTCTTTCTGCAGGATGGCTTCAGTACAGAAATGGCATGAAAGAGAATGCAATCAAGGCCAAAAAGAGGAAAACCCCTCCTTTCCCCACAGTCACACCACCGTCACTTTCAGTGCTGGGGCTCATCTCGGCCTCGGGAAGAGCCTCTGCCTTATTTGAGCCAGATAATTGGATGTGTCATGCAGAAAACCACCCGAGTCAGCTGCTGTGCTGTGTGCAGGTCCTGGTAACCCAGGTAACCCAGCCTCAGTAACCACCTCCTCAGGCTCCCCACATCCTGACCGACCATTTCCCCCCTCGCTTGCCCACATCCCCATTCCCTCTAACGGGACGCACACCCTGCCACCACGCTGTGGGTCCGGGACCAGCTAGGCCCAGAAACGGGGCCCAGCGTGCGCTGAGCACCGGGCCAAGGCTTAGAACCAGTGAGACAAAGCGGGGCACCGGCGGGCAGCAGCACGAGGCCGGACCAGGGGAGCTGCCGCCATCCCGAGGCGCCCACCTGGCAGCACGGGCCAGGCCCTCGAGCGCGTGGAGGAGAGCGGCGCCAGCGCCGCCGCGCAGGCCCGGCCAGCGCCTCCCCTTCCACGCGACCTGGAACAGAAAGAAAGGAGGTGGTCAGAGGCTTTGCGAGGAATTCACCCCCTTTTCCAGCACGGGGAGAGGGAAACACGTTACAGCAACTGCAACTGGAAGGTGATGGTGCAGAGACCTCCCCTCAGAGAAGGCCCTTGCAGGGAACAGGGCTGAACTTGAGGCAGACTCTGTCCAAAATGACTCGGGTTACTTAAGATCTGCTCTTGCTTCCTGACCCGTTAGCCATGTCATGACATGGAATTGCACGGCATCACAGTATGGACACCAAACACTCAACAAGTTTCTGAAAAAGCTCCCAAATCTCAAGAAATCACTGAAAAAAATATATATATATATATATACACACACACACAACACCCCCCCATATATATATATGTGTGTGGTATAAGTGTGTATGTATGTATGTGTGTATATATATATGTATATATATTTGCGTGTCAGTTCCTGCTTGCAAAGGTAAGTAAATCCTGACTAAGAAGAAAGGGAAATGAAAAGAGTGGGGCGGCTGATTATTGCGATACCTGAGGAGTTGTTCAAAACGACGCCTTTTAATCCCCAAATCCAGCAAGGGCTTTCAAGCTCCAAACACGCCACGGCTGGCCCGGCTCGCCATCGATCTCACACCTGGGCGAACACCTTTAAGTCCCCCTCTTAAATCACACGGGAGGCTGTAGTTCGAGCTGCCTCCCCACCATGATTTATCAGCGCTGACTCTACAACAAGTGTCACTCCATCCATAACTGCAACTTCCTACAGGTACCCAATGACAGGGCATAGGGAATGCATGGAGGAAACTAACAGTCCATCCTACACATGGGGGAAAAAAGTCCTGTGAACCCACTACCCAAGCACAAATCACTGTTAAATCCTGATTATGGGTCATTAAACCGCTTTATGCCTGGAGTTTTATATCTTGGCCCCTCAATTTATATTTCCGTAATATGCTTTAATTGTCATCCTGTAGATATGGGTGACTTCTTGTCATCATCCCTCTGAATTTTAGTACAGAGAGACAATGAGACAGTGGTCACAATGCAGCACATTTCTCTCTCAACATCTGGAACCACAAAACATCATTTTCCCTTCCTGGATAGTCCTAGTGCCTCCCTTAAACAGTGCTCCTAACTCCTGTGATGGGTCAGCCACCGCTTGTTTCTTCCTGCTGTGCTTGTCCCCCACATCCATCCTTGAAAGAGGAAGGGGTCACGGTCGTGGTGGGATCGTACCATGAAAGAGCGGATCATGATCCATAAAACTGGAGCTAACACACCTAAAGGTTACGCAGATATCCCTAATTCCAACATATCCCAGCTCCTTGGTGCTGGATTGCTACAACCTTCGCCCTCTTTGAACGCAGTGGCCTTTCTGCATAATGCATAGACAGAAAATTCAAAGCGTGCTCCGCTGTAAAGTTTCACGCAGAATGAATTTTTAATTCCAAAATGCTCCATTTCAATCGATAACTTAGTCCATTTCAGTAACAGGATCTGACTGCAGGGCTGTCGGTGCTGCAGCGTGCCGTTAATAAGAACACGCTTCTGTGGATACAATCCATTTGAATGGAAAGGCATGAAATTCCTAGCAGAGAGAAACACAGGCACTCTGGATTGCCAGTGTCCAGAAACCTGTCATGAGAAATGCTGGCTGACCTCCGCAATCTCAGGAAATCAATTTTAGGAACAATCGTAACATTCCGTATCTGTAGTCTTTTGATAAAAAAAAAAAACGAAAAGAAGTTCAATCTCTGTCTTCATTTAGTTTTGTAAATGAAAATAATACAGAACACCAGCAATAACTGAGCTATCTGAAGTGCACGTTTCACACTGATTTTATTATTTCTTTCTCTCCCCAGCACCACTGTGTGATTTATCCATGGCCAGTTCTCTTGTGAAGAGTTCACTTACTTAGAATTTCAACAACTGGCTTAATCATCGCCTGTAATAATGCTGATTTGTTAGGGTTGGCTTCAACACATACTCAATGACCTAATCAATAGCTATTCTTTTAATTAAAAGTGTAATTAAACCTCAGTTCAGTTGTGCACTCATTGCAATTTAATAAGGATTTCAAAATGACTTTTCCCCGTTAAGCTAATAACCATTCAGCAGCTTTCCTCTCTTCAGTTCTTTATGACCCATCCTGGCTTAATAGAATATTGCAATTGATACAAAAACATCAGAACTTTTTAAAATTTAGAGTAGCTGTTCAGGTATTATGGTGCTGCTAAAGGGGAACGCTAGAAAAGATACAAGATGAGACACTCGCTAGAAGAGCATCTTTGCTAACAGATGCTGAGGGCTTGCACTCTCGGGCTAAACAGAACTGGCTTTTGTAATTCAATTTGCAAGAAAAGGCAAGAGCTAGAGGGAGTCACACATGGAAATCTAAGGGACAATTTCTTTCCCTAAGGCCTTTGCTTTCGTAACACTGCACTCCCTTCACTGATAGTCATAGTAACTATCAGTTCATATTTCATGATAGTTGATAACTATGCAACCACAACAAAGATAGTTGTAACCATCACTTTGTATTTATAACAGAGCTAAATGTCTTTAAAAGTAAACTACTTGGTCACCATTTCGAAGAAGAAATTCTCCTGCTTTGTTGAAGTTTCAAACCATGAGCTCAACATCCATGAGGTCAACTGTACTGCAATTGGGAAAAAAAAATACGTTTATTGGACGAATTAAGGAACCCATTAATTTGTAAAGTTGAAGTAAGGTTGAAGAAAGACCTCAAGAGGATATTTAGCTGAACCATCAAAATTTTCTTCTCAAATAAACTGCAGATGTTTACCATGTTCTTCCTCACCAGATTCACTGCTACAAGTGGCCTCTGTGTCTGTGTGCACAGACATAAGTCATTAAGGCATTTCATACCTATTTCTTCACATATCCTTGTTTTTTTTCTTCCACAAGCACTGCTTAATGTTTTAACCTCAACAAGGGACACATTTCTTTTTTCCCCCCCTCAAAATCGAATACAAGCAGCTGATTATCTCTGCAGGGTCGGTTGGCTTTGAGTTCTTGCTGACCTTGGCCAGCTTGGACCAAGAGCAGCCAAGAGTTAAACATGTGCCTAGGCCTGGTAGGCACGAACTCAAACAACGTCTTTGTAGAAAGCGCTGTCCGTGGGGTTCAGGACGTGCATCTCAGACCTCTCCTTCCCGCCACTGCCTTTGGCGGCTCCAGGAGCTGTCAGGAGGACCCGGAGCCCTTCATCCCACAGCTGCTTTTCAGATGCACTGTGACCGTGGAGGCTGAGGGTGGACAGCTGCTCAGCGTGACCTTATTCTGGATTTTGGGAAGCAAATGCCACAAAACACAGCGGTGTCAGGAGCCTCAGAGTGGCCAGTGCGCCAGCCCAGCAAACACGTCAGTGGGGCCGGTAACTTGGGAGAGGCAGCGCCGTGGGAGCCGCTTCCCAGCGCCGCTGCCCATCCCGCGCCTATCCCATGGGATTCACTGCTGCTTCTCCCCCCGGCTGTCAGCACCGCGCTGTCTCCAGGCCCCGTGCAGCTCCACAGAGCCCACAAGTCAAGCCTCGTCTCCCATTTACCACAGAGATGCCATTCTGAAAGAGTAAAAGCCTTTCTGACGTTGACGCCTCCACGGCGCGCTTCCTGGGTCTGCTTCCCTCTAGGAAAAGTAGAGATGGACACGTACCGCGGGGGGTGGCGGGGGTAACAAATCAAGTTGGACAAGTTCTATGTACGTTACTAATTGCCAGCTCGTTGGGACAGGCCCGGACAACGTTGCTGCTCCATAAGAACAAGAAAGGAAAGCGAGCAAAGCCCGAGCGATCCAGGTGCACCTTGGCAAGCGCTGCTACAGTCGCGTATTTCAGACACACAATACAAAGACTTTGTGGCCTTCACATCCTGCAAATACATGTGAAAACAAGCACGTATCTGTGACAATAAACCTACATCAGACAGCGCAGCCCTGACTTGGGAATGCAGAAATCCTCCTTCCCTCTCTACGGGTAAAATTCTTGCTCCACTGAAGTCAACAACAAGCTCCTTTGATAAGGGCAAGATTTCACTCTGCGTGTTTTCAGGCTCCCTGTGGCAGCCTGGAGGGCCCCGGCAGGCCGGGCTGCCCCAAGGACTCCCCGCAGCGGGAGCAGGAGCCGCCGCCACGCGCCAGGAATCGCTGCCCGGGCCCTTCCTGACACCATTCCCTGCCCTTCCACACGGACACGGCAACGCTCAGAGCCACGTGCCAGGGCTTTCGCAGAGCTCCACAATTACCAACTCTAATGGGCATCCTCTGAGTGAAGACTTCTAACTGTGCGCACTTGCAGGAAATACAAAGTGTCTTTACAACCCAGAAAGTACCCCATATTGCAGTTTCTATCCTTTCTATTGGGTGCAGCATGTGTGTCTCAACCAGGCTGCACGGGGCAATCTCTTCACACACCACTCTTTAAACCAGCTGCCTACAACAACTTTGCTAGTGGCAGGAAGCCCCAGTCCTGCCGGCAAAAGGTGCCTCGGAGCCGCTCTAGGAGACCTCACGTGGGCTGCCCGGGCTGACGAGTCACACATGCCCATGAACAAACACAGCGACAATACGGCTTTAAAAGCAAACATTTGCCACCCTTTCGCTGGTGATCTCATCTCCAAACACATGGGGCCACATGGGAAATCGTGGCTCCTCATAAACTCCCTGCAATTCCTCTTCCCCTGGTCACCAGGTAGCTGCCCGTCCTCACCACTGCCCATGGACACCTGCCCTGAGGGCCTCTCATGATTCCCCCTTACAGAAGGAAAGGGGAAATCCACCGGAATTATATTTTTTAGTACCACAGTAGGTGCAATTTAGGCTCAGCCCATACATAATTCCCTTCAGAAGCTATGATAGAGGCTGCTCTTATCTACAACAGCAGCTTCTGGTTGCCTCAGATCAAAAAAGGCTAAAAACATCTATGAAAACATTTTGTAAGACATACACGTAGAAAAACAAAACCTCCCCAAACCTGCAAATTCTTTATGCCTGTCTTTTTTTTTTTCTCCCTCGAAGTTCATCATTCTCTGCATTTGAGAAGGCTCTCAGATTTAAACACCTTTCCGAGTCTCTTTGTCAGCCTTTCTCTTAAAACAGCTTCTGACATGTAACCCCCAAATCCTCTTAAACGTTGACTCCGAGCACTCTTTTACCAGAGCCAGCATCTAATAACTGATCCTAATAACTGAACTCTTTCAAAAATACCAATATCCCTGATTTTAGTCATCTGTCATATCTCACATTTCCCCCAAAGTCACAAGACAGTCCAACTCCCAAACTCTTCTTTGGAGTTACCTCCAACTCTGATCAGTGTGCTCCAAGGACTGAGGATGATCTTCCTTTCACGTACATGGTAGCTAGCATAATTCAATCTGTATCCTTCCCTGGCATATTTGGTGCTATGGCAATTGAAATAATTTGAAATGTGCATCTGCAAGTGTTAAGAATCATTATGACAGATACCTTGTGTTCTCACTATTGCGAAAAAAGAGTGACACACAGCCTGTTTTGGAAAGTGTTGATGTTTAAATAGTTTTCACTTCACAAGAAAAGTAAGCAACCAAACGATTATCAATTTCACACAGACCTCTGTATGTAAGGACACAAGCACCTGAGTGGCCATGCCTGTGATGTATGGGCAAAACATACGGACTCCTAGGGACCACATTTTAAAGCATAAAGCCTTCAAAAAAACCCAACACTTCCAAATTGATATTCTCCCTTGTCTTGCTCTAAAATGCTACTCACGAAAATAAAATACTATAAATAACATACTATACCTTAATGAAGCCAGAGCTAGTTGAGTAGATGCTATCAAAGTTATCCTTATACAAATCTGTCAATGCAATTTAAGTTTGACCTAGTATACAAAATTCCAGGTTTCCCTTGAGAAGAATCTTTCTATGACCTCTGAAGGTCTGGTGTATTTGTGATGTCGCTTAACTTTCACTAAAGATCAAGAAAAATTGGAAAACTCATGTGGTTTTAATCTGGACCTGAACACAGCACTCCAAAAACTAAATACTGAGCAGCTGGACTAGATATTTTAGATATACCATCCGAGGAAGAACAGGGGTATGAGGTTATGAGGAGATATACTGAGAACTAAATAAGATTATGAAACATGCATAAAAACACAAGAGAGCAACAAAATCTTATCTGAAAATCATTGTAGGCTAAGATTTTAAGCTTAAATATTAAAGCATTAAACATTAGTTCACTTTTAGCCTCTGTAGGAATTACACACAAACTCCCTAGTTTCTAGGGACACACAAAATTTGGGGACAGAAGCCTCAAGCTTTTTCCTACGTGCCAAACATGGATCGAGTCCTTCACATGCTGCAAAGACGACAAAGCTTCAGTCTGTAGATCTTTTATTGGGGCAGAAAAACATTATATTTGTGCTTTATGTAAAAAGCAGTTAGACATGTAAATGACTGAACAGGGATATAAGTCTCTAAAACATCAATTCAGGGGAAAATTACACTTTATATAATGGCTCAATTTCCATAAAATTGTAAAAATTGTCATAAAAACAAATGGACTCCTAAAAAACCATGCCTGCTTACTGTCATGTGACAGATGGCTCCGAGTGCCTGGCAGAGAGAAGCAGCCACCCAGTTGCTCCTCGTGGACCTCGGAAAGAAGCATTTTGCTCTGCTCACCCTTTTTTAAGGAGCCCGGCTGCATTTAGGTACCTTTATGGCAGCTGGCAAGTCACACACGTGCAGTTACAGAGAGGAGGTCAAAAGGAAGCAAGAGTGATGAGTCCAGCAAGTGCCAGAGCTGGGCAATCCCAACAGCTACGTAAAATTACAGCGCACTGACACGCCAAATGAGCCCGGCCATCCTTCTGAGCCCACAGAAGCAAGGAATTAGAATTGCACGGCACAAACAGCTGTGATAGTCACTGGGAATTACACTGGCCTTAAACTCAGCGCCAAATAAACAGGCAGCAGGCTTCAGCATTGCCAGTTTCACTGTACAAGCAGGAGCAGGGCATCTGTGTGCATGAAGAGGCAACACATTTCTCATTGCTGACCACGATGCTTCTGTTTTTAGGGTCAGATTCTGCATCTCCTCAAAACCATAGCGGGCTCCCACTATACCCAAATACCAGTAACACTCATCCCTGGAGAGTGAGCACATTCCAACCATGGGGTAAGACAGACCTCCCAAACACCCGATCCACAGTGTTAGAGACACCAGAATAAGGACTCTTCATTCTTGCTGTTTTCTGAAACTAAAAGCAAGTCCCATATTCAATTTTCCCCACACACACACTGTAATTAAAGAGCAGCCACTACAGACAGACTAAATGCTTAAACGCGAGAGAAACTGTGAAAACAAGGGTCAAAAGGGCAGCCTGAATCTGCATTTAACACAAACACGTGTATACTTCCAGACTTGCACTACTTAATCCATTTAAACAGACAGAATACCTTGCAAGATACACTTTAGACTGAATAGTGCAATAAGTGAGGCTGTGAGCAAGCCTTCACAGCTACTGCTCAGCCCATCTCACACAGATAACTGTAATGCTATAACTATAGCATTATAGCATATAGCATAGCAGATAACTAAAAACTACAATGAATCAGTACATTCATGCTTGGGGTTTTGTCGATACTTTCATTTTGTTATGCTTTTGTTATGCCTGGTCCCATTTATAAGACCTGTTGCTACTGCAGTATCGAGAGATTTGTGATTTGACAATTTCATACCCATTTTTCCCCTCCTCCCCTCAACACAAACACACATACAGCCAATTCTATCACAGTTTCATCAGTGACTGATGGGAACAGATTCCCGAGCAACTTTCCAAAGTTTTTATCAAGTTATTGACTCTCAGCTCCTACAGTCTCTGAATGAGACAAAATCCCACATCTGCCCCCAGGATAATACTATTTTACTGTTCTTTATAATCACATTTCAAGATACAGATGAATACAAAACATTACAGAGTTTCTTTGCTGTAACTGCAGAAAGAAGAGGCCTCCAAGATAAGGTTAAATGACTTACAGCAGAAACTGGTAAAGAGAAGATAAACAGAAATTACCTTTTTCTCTCACTACAGCACTGTAGAGTCATCTTCACCCTGTCTTATCGGCTGCCATTTCCAACACATAACAGAAGGGAATGAAAAGAATCAAGCTCTTCAACCTGGCAATCTTCTATCAACAGTAAAAGATAAAATACCAAGATGGCAAGACCAACATAATGTCACTAACTAGTGACCTGGATGGCAATACTCTGTATTCTTGTTAATACAAGAAGGCAGGGAAGACCGTGGCTCGTTTTATCGAAGGATGAATTCAATGGTAACTCAAACCTGACAGTATGAAAAGGGCTGCGTGGGAGAGCTCTGCATCCTCTATGGCAGACAGGACAAGGGAACGTGTTTTCTGCACAGCTTGAGGGCATGGGAAGGCCAATTTCTCCCTAATGAAACTGCATCAGTAACCAATGAAGTGGGACAAGGCAAGGAGGAACACACCGCAGTGCCAACAAATGAATGTAGCGGCTATTTTAAAATGCCTAAATTGTTCTTTCTCTCTGGAGAGAAAGTTGCATCCAGCACTATGTTACCACAGATGCTCCAGTTTATCTTCTCTGCTGGCTAGTTGAACAAATTTGTCTAAATTACAATCATGCAATTAAGTAGTCGAACACAAGTACTGCAGTTCAAGCAGTTTAACAAATTACCAAAAGCTGGTTAGAATATGAGATCTGTGTAGACACACCGACTAACTGCAGTGCTAACCACGTTAGCTTAAACCACCACTGATGGTGGTTTCCACTAACTCATTCTATTCCATCTCGTGAAAGACTCAAGGGGCTCACACAGTCATGTATGTTGGCTCAGGTAAGGGAGCATTAACTTCACGCTGAGGGGGCAATTGCTCCTTCAGCCCCTTCATCCTTACGGTACCTTGTTGGCGGTCCTTATTTTAAGGACATAGTATATGTTAAAACCCTGACCAAGCATCACCAGCAAATAAGACACAGCGTAAAACTTGCAATTCATTCATTCTAATTTCTATAAAACTTATTAAAATCAAGGCTAGTTATGTCATCCATATATTGCCCAAGGAACTTGACAAATGGCTTCCCATGGATTTAGCTGCCGTGATTTCAAAACATCACTGCCCCAACTGCCTGCCCCATTTCATCGCCAGGATGTTTGTTTGTTTTCCCAAAGCAGGGACGACATTTGTATCTCATTTGTCCTTGTCCAGGACTTTTCCACTTAGTTTGGACAGCTGACGAAGGCGGACAGCAGAGCAGAGGTGACAGGGGACCAGGGCAGCGCAGCCTCCCAGGGCCTGAACCGTGAGCTCACCCACCTATCATTAGAAGGCGGAGATAAAGAGATGAAAAGACACAACTGATAACATTCCACGGCAGAAACATGTCCACAAAGGCAGAGCCTGTTCTTCCACAAACACAAACTCTGATAAATTCCTGAAGGGGGGGAAAAAAGCGCCTTTTTCTCTATAAAAGGGAAAGTTTAATTTGGATAGGAAAGCATTCGCTGGAGGACAAATTGACTCTTCTTCTTTGTAGCTTTGTAATACAGCATAGATTGACCTTTACATCCTCATTTTGATCTTATCTTGAACAAACAACCTAGAAGTTAATATCTACAGAGAAAAATTTAGAGAAGTGACTCTTCCATAAAGTGTGGGGTAAGTGCTACTGAAAATCCTAATAGGTACGAGCCCAGCTGTCACGGCTGAATGTTAACTTACTGAGTAATAATTTGTTTATTTGGCATGAAATGCACGCTGAGACAAGTTAAATTTCAATCTTGAGCTATATGATTAAGTCTTTCAGGGACTAAATTATGCTTTGTGACTTCTGTTATCTCAAAATACGTTATGTTTGACTATCAGCAAAGAAACAAATACTTTCTTATTTTACACATGCAGCAGTTTTTTTTTTGCTTTTATCTGTGGGTGAATTGAGTGTTTAAGAAATTACTACCCATTGAAGGCAATCCCAGTGAAAGCAAGAGTGCTGGAAAGCTTGGAAAGTGACCCCTAGACCTGACAGCACCACCACTGCTGCAGTCCTGGCTTCAGGAGGAGAGAGAATCATACTGAACTATGCACAAAACAACCACCAACAGCACAGCCTTTGGTTGTGATCTCATCAGGACGTGAACCGGGTATTCTTTCCTCTCCTTTGCTTTTTGATTATGAGAAAACAATTAGGAACTGTTAGTACAGCTGGGTAATACAATAAAAATGCAGAGGTTCCAAAAAAAGCATTTTGCAGCTTCATAAATAGTATTTTTTAAAAATAAGCTTTCTCTTACAGGCCTTGGCTTAAAACCTCCCAGGTATTTTTGCCGCTGTGTAGCTAATGACCTCACTGTTTTGAATGTGCTATTGCACAACCATCACGCACAAGGCGCGCCGCAAAATTAGGCGTCTCAGCTCACGCTTAACCTGATTAGGTCAATGATTTAAATATTAACACAGCTATGGAAATGAAACCAGACAGATTCCTGGTCAAATAAAGTCATTACACCCTTTTACATTGTCTTCCTGTAAAAACACGGGACTTAGCGTTTCCAGACCCAGACTGAGCATCTGGAGGTCTGCCACAAGGTGCTGCCTTTTGGTCCTACCACCACAGTGGCCGTCGTTTTTATAACTTTGTCCTTCAGGACAAAGTGAGTGAGTCACAGTGCAAACTTAATCACGTCATGATACAAAGCCCATGCCATGATCTCATCACTGTTCCAGGAAAAGGAACAAACACAATTCCTATTTACTCTAGCAAATCTCGTTTTCAGCAAATACCTACAAAAGCCCTGATCATATAATAGACAAGAAAAAGCAACGTACGTGACAGCCTCTTAATGCTTAAGGAGAGTGAGATAGTGACAATGAGGCTTTTAAAGAAAGCCTTGGTGTTTTGTTTGATGATTTTTAAATTGCAGTTTAAAGGAATTTTGAAGTTTAGTCAAATCTATGATCCTTCTTGGTAAGGTAAAAGTTCCTAGAAATCACCTTTGTGACAGGCTAAAAATAAATTTTGTACATTAAAAAGATTTATTGTACTATTTCAACCATTCAACTCAATCTAATTTGGCTAGCAGCTTCATTTTGAAGCTCTTCATCCTTTTTAATATACAATTTTGATTATTTTCTAGCATAGTATCAGACATGTAGAAACAAATTCTAAAATGAATAAATCTGACTTAAAAGGATACCTTTTTGATCAAAGCCCCTAGCTCACCTGTTTTGGCTGTAGAACTGACTAGCAAGCAAAGCCTTATCTTGCACTTAAAACTGATTGCTTATAATGACCTGAAGAATGATTGCGGTTATCATTGCAGTACAGCACCTGGGGGAACTGGGTGGATCAAGGGATCGCTAATGAGATATCAAGTCTTTCATATCCACGATACTAATTTAAATTCAATCCAAGACAAAGTTCCCCCACCTGACGGCCATCTCTAGGAAATGAGGTGATGGTCTTGCCTTCTCCCTTAGAAGATGCATGTTTTACAAGCACTGAACTGCAAGC
This sequence comes from Nothoprocta pentlandii, assembly GCA_013398315.1. Classification (NCBI taxonomy): domain Eukaryota; kingdom Metazoa; phylum Chordata; class Aves; order Tinamiformes; family Tinamidae; genus Nothoprocta; species Nothoprocta pentlandii. Next base: position 763,572 of record VZSG01000149.1, read on the forward strand.
AAAATCGGCATTCGTAGCAGCGAAGCCAAGAAATGATGTGACAATGAAACAGGAATTAACTTTCATCCCTCAACACAGCAATATAAGACAAGACTTTGGCCTGCTGGAACAGGTTTAGATCACAGTTACTTTCTCCAGCCTACTCAGAATAAGGGTTCCAACCCCTAAGACTCCTAGGGCAAATTCAAACGAAATATCTCAGGAAAGTCAATTTTATTGTTTAAGATTCAGAGCAGGCATATTGGGCTTTAAGGATTTTTAATCTATAGAAAGGCCCTTCGTAGGTACTGAGTGACTCCAATACCTTTCTATCAGGCTTTCTGCAGGAGTCGCAACTGCTGCAAAAGTCACACGTCAGGCTCTGAGAACTGCAGCCGGAGCAGAGCTCAGCCTCTCTCAGCCTTCTGCCATCTCCTAAACACCTGCCCTCCCATCACTTAACTGAAGCCCCTTCTCTCTCCAGGAAACTCCCTCAGCCCCAGGGAGCCTCCTGCCTGAGGAGGGGAGCCCCTAGGAGCTACCAAAGCAAGGCGCAATCCAGGGCTGGTGGCAGCACATCTCCTGGGGGAAGCTAGAGGAGACCTTTGCTGATTCTTGCACAGAATCTTTCTGTGGAGTTCATTACTTTAGCAGGGAAGCCAGCTTCCTCTGCTAGGCCCCAGGACAAACCTAAAGAGATGGCCCTTAGCCCAGGAAGGAGGAATATGGGCCCTCTAAATAACAGAGGGTCCTGACCACCCCCAGTAGTCTCCCACTCCTCCATGGCACCACCAAACAATCTTGCTTGGGTGACAGGACACCTCTCTGCTGCAGGCAGGCAAATCCTACCAAAGGCACCTATTGTCCTACTCTTGTAAACTGCCTCCTAAACCATGCACACCACCCACATCCGATTCTGCCTTTGGAGACACCATGCAGTGCCTGGACACTAATCCCAGGGGACAAACATGGCAAATATAATTCATGTAGGGACAGGACCCTTTTAGGTCCATCATCAGAGGAGGTCTCTGCTGCACCCACAGCCTCCTCCTCTTCAGGACAGCCAATGTGTAGAGCCAGACATAGGGAGAGACAACTGAGAAGATTAACACCACCACCTTGACTCTTCTCACAGAGTCCCAAGCAGGCCTTAGACAGGGTCCTCTCAATTGGTAGAGTTCACCTTGGCAACCCTACAACAAGAGTCCTGGAGGCATTAGCAGAAAATGCATGTACTTAGTCATTACCTTTTCAGGCTTCAGGTCTGAATCTTGTCACCTCAGGAAAGTACCATCCCTTGTTTTCTCGTTAGGTCTTAAACCTAGGTATTGAGACAACATCAATGCCCTCTTTTTCTCTTCCCTGCTTAAACCTCTTCTTACAGCACCAGCTGTTCCCAGTCTCCACGTTGATAACTGACAGTCTATCCCACAAGGCTTGGCAAGTACCAGGATGCACTGAAACCAGAGAAGAAAGCTCTGCATAGAGAACCTTGGCTTTTTCTTGCACCTCCTCTAGATCAGTGAGAAGACCAGTACCATGCTTCTCAGTAACCTCCTACCTCTCCAAGGAATACATGCTCCAATCTCTCTCCCAAGCACGTTGGTAAGTGAACAAGGAAATGAGCACCAAACCCAGAGGACTCCGAGATTATCCTCTTTCTTCTATCATTCAATGCAGAAGTATGCTAGGGTGCAGAGAGAGCTGCCTTTCAGATCTGAAACCTCTTGTACCAGGTGCCACCTTGTTACAACCCTCTTCCAACCATCCCTTCCAATGTTGCTGCAGCAAAAGAACTGGTACACACCTCGCCTACACCCCATCACCTCCAGGCTGAGGAAAAGGCTCATCCTTCCTCCTACCGAGCAACATGAAACTTCTGAAAGACCCATGCATTTTGAAAAATGACCAGAGGCCGGTCTTGGACAAAATTAAGAACTGGCAACCATTACAGACACCAGGTTGCAAGCCAAGGGGTCAACCTGTCAGACAGTAGCTCCCTACTCATTCCCATCCCCATGGGCATCTTTCTTGGAGCAGTCCTTGTAACTACCAAGGTTTGTATAGTTAGGTTGGTAGATACCTTTTCTTTCCATACATTATTCAGTATTTATCATTATTGAACACTGTAATTTTGTCATCTATTCAATCAATATTTTGAGTCCTCTGCAGATGTTCACAGTCAGGCCTAGTTTTTAATAATTCTGTGTCATCAAAAACCTTTGTGGCAGTGCTGTTCAGCTTTCTTTTTTAGGTAATTTATGAATACACTGAACAGCAAAGAGCCCAATGGGATTACGACAGTAATCAAAGTTTATGGTGCAAAAGTAGCCTTTTTTCCCCACTTCCTGTTGTTCAAGATGTTCCTAATCTGTGAGAACTTTTCTCTTTCCTGTGGCAGCATCACTGCTTAGGAAGCTCTATTGAGACACATTATGGAAAGCTTCTTAAAAATCCAAGTCCACTGCAACCAATAATTGTGATTTTTCACATGATCACTGGCTCATTCAATTAATTGAATAAATACAACTCCCCTCTACAGACATCATGTTGAATATTACATATTAAATTATATTTACCTTTCTGTCTACCCACACATAGTGATTGCATCTGTCCTTTTGCATTACTATGCAAAAATTCTGCAAACCAGATTGATTCTCCTCAACAGGTACACTCAAGAGTGAGTGTATATTTCCTACATGGTACAACTTCTGAATTTCCCTCCTGAAAACATCAGGTAGAATATTTCCTTCCCCCATGTATTTGTTGCATGCAGACACAGAAATATGATTAACATATCTAGCTTTTGACTCTGAGCACAAGAGATGGGTGTATTGGTTCTTACTTAAGGACAACACGGCTGCAAAGCACTTTTAAAAGGGAAAAAAAAAGCTGATGCAAAGAACTAAGATTCACAGAGCTGCTTATGAGAAGAGGATGATTTTGGATGGCTGTGAACTGTGGGAGTTGGCTGAATGGATGTTCAGAGCCAAGAAAAGGTAATTCTTTTTATGCAAGAAAAACTGGTGATTACAGTATCAGGTAAACAGAATACTATTATTACTGCAACACATGCAAAAACAGTAAAACTAGCACATTATTATATTTCAGTGAAAAGCAGAAATCTCAGGTTTAGCATTCAGACTCATAAAATGTAAGGAAGTTGCATTACTAAAATTAGAGAGTGTTGTAAACGTATCTGAAAGCACAGCCAAAATAGTCATGAGAACAACGTGCTTACCATTCAGTGGAGGAAAATTTGCATAATTAAAAGGCTCTGGTAATTTACCCAATGAGGTGAAGGAGCAAGAATACCATTCCATGGTAATTAGGAGAACCATTTGTCAGGCTCATTTTAAATTGGACTCAAACTTCAGACAAATCAGTGACATTTATATGAGGAGAAGCTTCTAAGACATCCATATTTAAAACATTAGGGCAACTAACTTGTAGCTTTATCAGAAAACCAAAGACTGCCAAGTGTTCTGGTTGGGATAAGGCTCCGGGAGTCCTCAGGGATAAGGCTCCTTACTCCCATGGGGAGTAAGAGGATTTTAAAGAGAATGACAAAGTTTTATTACAGCACAAGGGCTGCAGAAGGCCTCCATAGTGCGTAGGGAACACTGGTTCACAGCCTTTCCTCTCCCTCCTTACTTTGAAGGAACTCCCATCTTGGAAGTTGAAGTGCTGTCTATGTTCAAGGTTGTTTACGTGGCTGACTGACGGGAGATGATATTTCTTTGCATCTTTCTCCACAAAAGCCTGCAGCAATAGAAATTTTCTACAGCATAATGTAAAGGTCAGCAACTTCTGACCAGCAAGCTCATGGAGAACAGGCCGGATAGTGCAGCAAGCTCAGCAGCTGGAGTAACCTAATTAAAAATGATGTTGATTTTTAACCAGTGCTTCAGGACTGCATAAGGAAGGAAGCAGTACTTTATGTATCTAAGATGGGTTCAAATCAATACCTGAGTCTAGAAAAGGAGAACTGTGCAAACTCCCTATCTACAAGAAACAATAGGTAACAAATAGCCTGCTGTCTTCTCCATCAGTGGATGTATTTTAGAAGCTTTTAGGCATGCCACAATATTCTGAGCTCAAAGGGACAAAAGGACAGACTTCATACTGATGTACAAGCCAATAAAAGGAAACAAAAACCTGGGGTGTATTTTCAAGAACTGTAGATAAAAGAACACAGACATTCGAAAGCACGTAGAATTAATCAAGACCTCCAAGCTGCAAATTTGAAGACCATGCACTACTTGTCTTCAGGTAATAAAGCTGATTCAGCTCCGCCAAACTCTTCATCTGCTTCACCAAAATTCCTCCAGTTGCTCGTGGATTTATCCCTCACCTATTCAACATCCTTCTGCTCAGAGGAACTAAATGAACAGGACCCAACCTTCACAGTTGCTCCATTCAAGGTTGATGAAGATAACTCACTCGGACACAGCAGCTTGTCAAGAATGGATGCAAGATGAGACATGAGCTGTACAGTCTCTTGGGGAGAAACCACCCCAGTCACAGTTTGTACCACAGTCAGCAGAACCATTCTCGTGCCACAGCAGACCATCAAGTGGCAAAACCAACACAGTCTCTGAGGTGCTGCGTGACCTTTAAACAGATAGGTGGAGGTGAAAAGTCTCTGATAACTAACATCTCCTATTTGCTTTTATCAGCAACGTTGAGGGGAATTACTGTTATTATGTTATTGACAAGAATATTTTATCACTAAACTGGACACACAGGGACTTATAGATGTGAGCTCTATGCAGACACAGACCCATTCACATGGACTAGCAAACGCCAAATCACTGGTTACCTCAGCATTACCAGAAATTTCATCTGTTACTTGAATTCATTAATCGAAATTTATTGTGAAATTGTTAATTAATTGAAAATTAATTCTGAAGTTAAAGTTGCAGAATTATCTTGATAATATATCCCATGCTCATTCTCACCTTCCTGAATGAAACTTACAGAAAGAATTTTTCCCTATTTTAACCATCTTCTGATGGTTTTAAGACTGCTGAAAACACCCGACTAAGTTTTCAGCTGCAGACTTCTGAGCAAGAGCAGTGAAAACACACATTTAAGAAGGGAAGTGCACATTATAAAGAGCTGGCTGAAAGACAGCACCCTTGTTTTCCCCAGCTGTTTGATTTGATTCCATGAGACCACAGACATGACCAACGGGGGGAATTAAAGCATTAGCTCACAATAAATCAACGGGCATGAAAACATTAGCTCAGGCATTAAATTTACATTTTCCAGATCATGGGATCTTGTGACCCAAAACCCAGTGGGCAATCTGAAGTTCTGCTGGCAGTTCTGTAGCTCAATTTCACTCGAGCCCAAAGCAACAACTGCCAAGTGCAAGGCCTGGCTGCACTCTCCTGCCCTAGGCTGGAGCATCCTTGCTTTTCAGGGATGGCACCTTTCCAATCCCATCCCGTGTGGGATCGGGGAGGATGGGGAGCACGCTCAGCCTCAGGTAGCGATGGTGCAGCACTGATGGTCAGAAACAGCGGCCGCTGGGGTGCAGGAAGATGCTGCAGAGCTGCCAGAAGCTTTAGCAGGCTCAGGGAGAAAGCAATTCTCACACACTGCAGCTGCTAACACAGAAATCTCTCTTCTGGGTGGGGAACAGGTGCCAATTTTTCAAAGGTTTCAAACTTTTTTAAAAAAAACTTCTCAAATGAGAATATTTCAAGGTATGGCGAAAATCTTATTATCAAAAGAAAAATCAAATTCTTGCCCTTGACAATTATTTTTACTCCATTTTTTTTCTGAAAAACAAGAAACTCACCAGGATTTTAAAATCTTTGACCACAATAATGGTAAAAAAAAAAAAATTAAAACCTCTCAGTATCTTTCCAAAAACTTTTGAAATTTCAGCCTGAATGCAGAAAGTTGAACCTGAGACAGACCTAGGTTTTTTTCCCATGGAAAAAATCAGAGCCCAAACATTTCAAAGTTATAGACAAACATTACGCAACGGGACAAGTCAGAAAGCTCCAATAAAGAGCAACCACACAAGCCATGTTAGGCTTTGTGTACGCCACGCAGGAAAAGAAAACAGAAAAAGAATTTTGCTGTCTTGTGGCTACCACGTTTTTAATGTGCTTTCCTTCATTAGTTTCACCAGAGTGTTTTTCCCAAGTCCTACCCTGTAGTAAACAACCTTCTCACATAGCCCTGTTTCCCTTCCCTGTCTCCATGTTATTTTGGAAGCCATGCTAGAACAACACTGGTGACAGATGTTTGAACCTCTGTGGCTACCACAGCTTCGACAGTTGCACACCAAGGCTGCAGTGGCCACGTCCTGCATCCTCCCCACCACACACCAGTCCGCTCAGCTCCAGCCAGCAGACCCACGGGGCACGCACAGAGGTCCTCTTTCTGATATCTAAGCTGAACAAAAGTTCTCCTGAGCTCCTCACTCTATCTTGGCTTGTAGAAAATCCAGATACATTAAAAACTTAGCTAAACATGATAAACAGGTTTGTTAACGTGCCTTAACATACACGTTGTGACATCCTGTGAAAGTCAGTAGGGCTTCTGATGAACACAGAGGGTGTTGGAGAGAGAATAATGCTATGCCCATTACACATGGGAAAAGTGGAGTGCATAATTACTTTTCCATCAAGGATATTCACAGATAAGACTCTCGGGGGATACTAGGTTCACTGAGACAAATCCTTGGGTATTAGAAGTAGATACCACAGTAGAAACAACACAACAATCAATTTCAGTGTACATTAAATCTGATCACTCAGGCAAATATAAAGCACATCCTTATCTTCTCAGGAGTCATGTCTAGTTTAAGCAGCATGAGGCAGTCTTAAAATGTATGTGGGCTGCTGGTAAGAAATCCCCTCAGAAAGGAGGTCCCCCTCCTGATGGAGAGTTAGAAGAAGGTGCGATTGCCTTTGGCCTGAGTTATGTCTGCACTTGACATGAGGCTACTCCAAAAGCCAAGAGATCTCAACGCATCCCAGGGACCAGTTCTGCTATGCCTGACCCTCTGGTACCAGGAGTTGAGAGCTGCTCTCTTGTAGCTTCAGCTAAATCAGGGCTAAGAGGAAGAAATCTCTGTTCCTGATGCTGGCCCTCTCCAATCTAACCAAGCAAAACTCAGACATATAAGGTTCAAACCTCACAAGTCTTCCTACTCAAATTATTCCTCTTTTAGCTCAAGTTAATAGTATTTTTTGATAATAATGACTTTAGCATAGTAATTATAACAAGCTATTAGGTTATTACCATAGAATAAGCTTGCATACTACAGAAACTTTAACTTTCTGCTCCAGGTTTACTTATTTTTACAGATAACAAAAACAAATCCACAGCAATCTTATTCAGTCAATAAAAACATTTTTTTTCCCTTGAAAGTATATCCATTAATACTACTCTCACATACTAGAGAACTTAATAAACTGACTATGAGGTATAGGCAAGGATTTACACCTGTACTGGGCAGGGAAAAAGGGCAATCAACCCATGTCAGTGGCTTATTCTAGAGCACATAAATTACCCTAACAATGGTAAGCAATTTTCCTTGGCTATTCATTCATTCATTCTCCTAAACAACAGATTTCCAATTTTATCAGAGTGAGAACATCAGGATAAATGGAGATGTCGAACAACATTTTTAATGGGGAAAACCTAGGAACGTGGTTTAGTAGATCTTTGATTTTAAATCACAATGCCATGGAACATATATATTGGCATTCTGCAACACGCCAAAATGACTTAGAATTACCATAGGCTGAGAAGTAGATTGCCAGCTAGTCCTCTTTTATATATATGCATCAATAATTTTACTTCTGATGGAAGAAAAATAATTAAATAACCCTCTCAGTCTCTCCTACTCAGATACACAATTTTTGTGAGCTTAGCACAACAGGTTGTTTCCAGCACAATGGTCAGACTGCCTTGGGGAAATTCAGCACTCAATATTTAAAAATCAGTATTCAACAGAAATGAGGTCTCTTTCTCCACCTCCTCTGCAAAGGACATAGGATGTGCCATGACATTTCATCCTTAGTTACAAAGAGTATCTTTCCTTTCACTGTCTTCTGCAGGAAGACTTCTAACCAAAGACAGTCCTTGGCAATTACGATTTTCTGGTATAAACAGCTAAGGTGATATTTTCCAAAGCATTGTACTTAGGCTAAGAATACGTTCAAATTTACACTTCCACATATAATTGCACTGCCTTGGTTTAACTGTCCTCTTCTTGGCTCTGCAGCTCCCATTGTTTGTGTGCACAGGCGTGTCGCGATCACACAAAACACAGTGATACAATAAACACACCCTGGCCCTTCTGCTGGGAACACCATCATCACAACTGCCCTTAACCACCAGCTTTGACATCAGCAGAACAATTCTTAGTTTACCCTAGTGAGTGAGAAAGAAACTCTATGCAGCTTGCACGTTAAAGCAGGTTCTCAGTTCATCAAAAGCTTGTTTTTACCAAGTAAAGTGTTAGAAGATCAGATGGCTTTGGGGGAATGCAAGGTTATACTGTAGCTTCTTTTATCTCTAGGACGATATTGATAAATGGGAGGAGGATCAGTAGGGATCTGTGACAGGTTGCTATCTGCGAACCTTCTGATCCTTGATCACGTTTAGCGACGTGTCAAACGAGCACCTAGCAGATGTTCTCTGAGCCAAACAAAACAGTCTCTGACCTGAAGGAAAACAGGTGTGTGCAAGACAAGGTCACCAACATTAGCTATAAATGTTAAAAAAAAAAGCAAAAGAACCATAAAACCATGAGAAATGTGTGTGTATATGTATATATACACATATATACATACATATATATACATACATGTATATATGTATATATATACATGTATATATATGTGTATATATATATATGTATACACACACATATTAATTCCAGTAAGAATTCCCTCTCTGAGCAAGGATGGAGCAAGGATTATGGAAAATAGAAAGTAGATGCTAGGTATATGCACAGTACAAAATGCAGGGCAGACATATCCAAGTTGTGTCCAGTTCTGGGCTCCCCAGTACAAGAGGGATGTGGAGCTGCTGGAGAGAGTCCAGCGCAGGGCTACCAGGATGATCAGGGGCCTGGAACATCTGCCCTATGAGCAAAGGCTGAGGGAGCTGGGCCTGTTC
>VZSG01000149.1:773242-825273 GCA_013398315.1 Nothoprocta pentlandii
AAAAAAAAAAAAAAAAAAAAAAAAAAAAAAAACAGAACTATTTAGCCTGAAATTTAACACGTGCAAATACAAAGGTGAAAATATCCGAGCTATATGAAAGAATTCAGAAAGTGCATTTCAGATGCAGACATGCAGAAAACGACCCTGTCTCTTGAATGTTTTCCTCATGCATTTATTTGGTCAGGGCACCAAATAGGACACCTTCACCATTTTCAGACAGAGCAGGTTAGTGTAAACATTTACTAAGGAATTTCAAATCACTTCAATCTGTATTCAGTTACAGAAAGATGAACTTCATTACAACATCTCATCTTTGCAGCGGAGAAGGAGTAAATTAAATTAAGCTGCCTGACGCTTCTTTCTTCTGTATTTTTAAGGTAGTGACAAGTAAGTAGTCAGTTGGGAAAAAAAGTATTTTGGAAAGCTGCACTAAATTGTAGAAAACATGCAGAAAGTTGGAAATCATCAAGGCAGTATCAAAGTCCTCAGGTTATTCCCTATGTTGTGAGCAAACACATGCAATGAGGAAAAGCAGCAGGAAAAGTCCAGCTTTGTGCTGGAGACAGAAGCGATTGACATGTGTTCCCCTCCTCATCTACATTATGTTACTACAGCCATCTACCAAGCAAGAGCTGAGGGTCCACATCAAGTACATGGACGACAGAACATGGCACTGACTCATGCCGGGTAAGGCTGCGCTTCATAGCGTTGGCCAGAGACCCAGGAAACCCAGGCACATGCAGCACTAAAGGCTCAGCAGAAGCAGACTGCCTGTTTCCACAGCCAAGAAAACGCAACCCCTCCCCATGACATGTGAGGAAGATGCACAAAGAGGCAAATTTCAAAGGCAGAAGTAGTTCTGCCGCATGCGTAGATTTGTTTGCTTGCTTCCAGTTAGGCCGTGGGTTGATTCTTAATAATTTAGATTTTACTTTAAACCTTTTCTTTCAAAATATACTTAATGACTGCAATAACACTGCAAGAGGTGCATTAGTCGGCTCACACACCCACACCCTGGGTGTGTTGTAGCCCTCAGCAACACTGCTGCCCCAGTACACCCAAGATGCAGGCCCAAAAACACACCTTGTTGTGCATTATGGCTTACATAAGCCAGCACTTAGCATATGTAACTGTATATTAATGACACGCCTTAATACATTGTTAAATTGGAAACGGTAGCTGTATCCTGTCAGAGGCTTAGGTGTGTGTTGCATTACACAGAGGAAGATTTAAGGCTGAGGGAGCTGGGCCTGTTCAGCCTGGAGAAGAGGAGGCTGAGGGGGCACCTGATCGGTGTCTATAAATACCTCAAGGGATGCAGTGAGGAGGAGGGGCCGGCCTCTTTTCAGTGGTGGCCAGCGATAGGACTAGAGGAAACAGTCACAAACTGAAGCACCAGAAGTTCCACAGGAACCAAAGGGAAAAAGATTCTTAACAGTGAGGGTGACAGAGCCCTGGAACAGGCTGCCCAGAGAGGTTGTGGAGTCTCCTTCTCTGGAGATCTTCACAACCCACTTGGACACAACGCTGTGCCCCGTGCTCTAGGTGACCCTGAGTGAGCAGTGAGTTGAACTAGACGATCTCTGGAGGTCCCTTCCAACCTTAGGGATTCTGTGATGAATTAAGTCTGCCATTCTTGCTGGCTGTCAGACACAGTGATATGCTGGGAACAAGAGACCGTGCTCCTTACTGACCTACATGGAGCAAGGTCTGGGCCAGCCTCCGGGGGACAAGTGCTTCCCAAACAGAATTCCTATCATGAAACACGTGGCGATGCCGCTGCAGCTCGCAGTTCATTTGGACACAATTCGTTAGGGCTCCCCATCACACCACTATAGAGCGGCCTGAGTCAGAGCGGATCCCCAAGGGGCTTTCCCCTTATTCCCCACAGCAAGTCTTCCCAGCCCTCCTCCACACCAGCGCTTGTGCAATGGGATGGTGAGGAATCACGGCAGGGACGTGGTCAGGCCCTCCCCTGCGCGCTCCTCAAGGTGAGTTTAACTGTTTGCCACTCCCGCTCATCCCGGCACCTGAGAGGCGGCTGGAACGTGTGGCTGGGATCGTCCTCCTCGACACCAGCCCACACACAGGTCGCTGGAGCGCGATCCTGAAACGGGATGGCGAGCAGTGCTGGCAAACACCTTGGCGCCGGCACAGCCACCCTGACGAAGTGGTGCCGAGCCCCATGAGTTGCTTAATGTGAATCCGGAGCTTAAGGCCGACAGCGGGGGAAAGGCTTCCCCAGACAAGTCCCTTTGAAGGCTTCAGCGTTACCAGCACTGACTTCAATAAGGCCATGCCTGCTGAAATCAGCAGAGGATCCAGTCTCCAGTGTTTTAATATTGATTTTTATTCATTGCTCTATTTTCAGCATCTTACGGTTTTTCCCTGGGGACATTAACCAAGCTCTTCTCCCTCTGCAATTCTTCCCTTTCAGGGCTTCAGGCTTACGCACCAGGATGCTCCCAACTGCAGCTCCCACAGCTGCAGCAGCTCTCCTGCAGACCCATTGCAGAGAACAGCTAGGGTGCTAATTAGGGGGCTAATGGCTACAGAAACACCTCTCTTTTTTCATCCCAGAAAAGAACCAGAGACTGCTGGAAACTCAGCATTTCCTCGCAGAAGCGTTAGACTGCATTAAAAATTTAACAAATGAAAAAGCCTTTATTCTGCACTCACAGTGCAGGTAGTCCTTGGCTCCCAACAGCTTCAAATTCCAATTCTATTTTTTCCTCTCTCACCTTTGATTTGCAACCATTTCTGTCAGAAAAAGAAAAGAAGGCACATCTTTTCTGTTGCCTCTGAGATCCAAATATATATATATATATATATTTTAAAACTTTAAAATGAACCCCATACCTGAGTGCATCTTCACAAAGACAAAACGGTGGTGTCAACATTTGAAGAAACATATGGTTTCACAAGGCAGCTAAGCTAATCTAACAACCTTAGGCTGCCAAACAGGCTGCCCCCCTTTCTCCTTGCCTGCTGAGTCTTCCCAGGCTCAGGCCACAGCTATGCTGACTCTGCACACATCTGAGATCTCTATTAGTTAAATTAATCCACTAAATTGAAACAAAACTCCGCAGGTGGTGGGCTGGGTTTATTTTTGGCTGCTTGAGTGATCTGAATCAGCTGCAAGGGGTTAGTATCAGTGCAAGTGAAGCAGTGGGAATGGGATTCTCCCTTAGGACCACAGCAAGATGTTAAAATGGCTCAGGCATCTTGTGAAACCTCACCCTGAGGGCACGGCTTTGCTAAATAACTTGTTTTTTTGTCAGGTGAGCAAGCTGAACTGGTCCTATCGTATGGGCAGATGGGTATGGAAGTAAAAATGAAGCAAAGGAAGAATCACATGGAAGGCAGAAAGAAGAAAGAGAAGAGCCAAGCAGACAAGGGAGTCCATTACCTTTCTGCTGTAGAGAGCTTCCAGTACATGAAATATCCTAGCAGAAAACTCCTCCTCCACTGACATTTCCAAGTGAAGGTGAAGTCACTGTTCCCCTAGAGTCTTCATATAAACCTGCTGTTCTGTGTAAAAGCTTAAAAGGAAATTGTGCTTCCTTTTAAATAAGATCTTAATTCTGCATAACAACCTAATCCAGCCACCACTGCAAACAGATTTAGTGGTTTCAGGTACATCTGTACCTCAGCAGCACATCACCGTTTGCTCAGGTTGTGTTATTGGGTGTTCTCTGCTCACTCCCGTGCAAAATCACCTGGGCTGATTCAAATTATCCTCATCATATATTTAAGTGAAACAACAGTTATAATCTAAAAATAACTTTAAGGGATGTCAGATGGCTAAGAAATCATACTGCCAATCCTGCCATTGGAACGGGGTGCGTAGGCCCCATCAAAGTCTTGGACTCGCACCAGCTCCCGTATGGGAATACAACAGGATTTGCTTTTCTAAACCAGCATTTTCCTAAATACTGGTTGTTTTCAACCTCACTAGCTGCTGTTTTTAAACTATTTGTGTATATCATGTTTTAATGGTGCATGTTATTTGGGTCTGTATACTAACAAATAGCTTTATTTCCCTATTCTTCCATTCACGGCTTTGGGAAGGAGCGCCTGTGCTTTCCTTCTAGACCTAATGGTCTTGTTTTGAATATGCTAACAGAGGACAAGACCATTTACTGCACACCCCTTCCTTTCCTCAGGCTTGATCTCTGCTATAAAACTCTGCCAACACAGCATAACTAGCTCAGGACATGAAAAACTCCAGCTCCCCATCCCTGCAACTCTTTTCGTAGCAGAGCTTTTGGTGCACATACAGTTATGCACATTTGTCAGGTAGGTTTATGCCACTCTGAGATGAGAGGCGGCTGGTGCCTTTGCCAGCAGAGGGGGAGCTTAGGCTGCAGGGGTGCAAGGGGGATTTGGTGCTGTAACTGCACCAGCCCAGTTACACTGCCACAAACTGCAAGTCCAGACCTCAGAGAATGATTTTGAACCCCCACTCTCTGACCTGCATTTTCCTCCAGGATGCAGAAGCATTTTTACCCATTTTCTCTACCCAAACATACATTTGGCTTTTGTGTACTCATCCATGTTTTCTTACAACAATTACACTTATACCTATTTTCTGGTCTGTTCTGATAACAGTCTATTGCAACAGATATTATAAAAAACCCTTCAAAACAGATTTGAAGAAATATTTAGAGTCATAACAAAACAATAAAGTTAATGAAATTTGAGCTATTAGAAATAACAGAAATCTTGTGACTTGCTTCTGACTCTGACAGAATCCTGCAAAATTGTGCATATTCACACCTGAACTCCAGTCCAAACCTAATTTAAAATTCAGCTTGAATCAATCTGTGCCATTACTTCATTCCTACTTTCAACTGCTACTAGTAAGAAATTTTATGGATTACCGCAACTAATGAATTATTGAATATATCAGCTATTTTCTGTGTGAAATGAAATCTATACCCTTTTCTTTAGTTCCCACCTGCTTTCAGAGAAATGAATGTATCTCCCTGTATTGGTCTTATTTTACTCAAATAACCTGATAACTCACCTTTTCTCCTCTTCTTAGAATTCAAAATAAATCAATATGGTTTCTTAGTCTACACTTTCCTAAAGAATAGACCAGCAGATTTAATCTTTTTGAGCAACTACAATCTTTGAGTCTCCTTTCTCGCATTCTCTCTCCTTTCTTTTTTGGTAGTATTTTTCTATAATAAGAAAACCAGAATGCACACATTACATCCTAACTCACATTTTAATATGTGTATTGGTGCAGGTAAGCCTGCAATATTGTATTTGGACTAGATTAAATAGTTCACTTCTCAAGTTACAGAATTGTGGGTCTTTCAGAAGAAATTTTTGTACATTGAAACACTAAGTGAAGAAAAAATATTGAAGGAAAATGTGTGCAAATAAATTATTCTCCCAAGAAGGTCATGAATTACACAGCTAAATTTACCAACGGAGAGAAAGAAAATCCTAAGAATTAATGGGGCATATCGTAGTTACTTTATCAAGCGTGATTTTTCAAACACAAACGCACAATTTTCAGACATCTTAAATTCTATGTTCCTGAGAAGAGTACGGTTTGGCTACGGTGTGTCATACATAAGCAATGCTAGCTGACTGAACAGCAGGACATATTTTGATGCAGTTATGACAGGCTGGAAAAATCCTTACAAGTCCCTTAAAAAGACCCACCAGAGTAACTTATTGATGTGGAAAGAATATTTGGTGTAGTATCAAATGAAATTCAGACTTAGTTCCCTGTGTCCAACATTAACTACAGCAGAAGGGCATGAATGTTTGGTAAAACAAAGTGAGAATACCTGGATCCCATAGATCTGCAAAAGATCCAAGTCAAATCCAAGAGGACAAAAGATAATCAAGCCAAAATATTTTGACCAACATTAAATATTAATATTTCAGTGGGTTCTAGAAAGAAATACCTAAATGACTGAGTTTAAAACTGAATATTAGAGAAGAAAAATAGATTTCAAGTTATTATGCAAACCAGACATTTTCTATGCAAATTCAGGCACTAAACTTCTATAATCTGAATTTTAAAGCATAATTTGATGTCTTGATTGTAAATGGTGCTTTTTCTTCGTGAATGTCATGCTAAATTACTGTGTGCATATCTGCATATGCATGTGGCGGTATGTGGGCGGAAAGGATTGACATGAGGAGGAATACGTTCTGGTAAAAAAACCCACCTTTTTTAAGGACATGGCCACGAGTCTAGCACTTCCAATAAAAACAGAAATACCCTCTGTTTATAAACTTGTCAATGTGCAAAGAAAGAAGCATTACTTATTCAGTACCAATAATATTTGACTGAAGGCATAATCCAGGCAGGTCCCTCACAGGCCTCAGTCCTTACCTTTCCATTCTCTTGGTTTTCTACATGTTTTCATTCTCATCACGGGGAATACAAGGGTGCCTCACAGGTCAGTATGGACAGTCTTCAAATTAGTCTTCAGAACACAACTTTGCTACTAATTTCTGTGCATATTTCATTATTAAATGAAGTGCACGTTAGATACCTGATGTAAATGCTTGGCTTCTGTATTTCCCATTTTACTTCATCGACCAGAGTAACATACCAGCTGTTCAAAGTCTTTTATATTTGAAATAATCTTCCAGACCTACAGTGTATTTACAGCCTACGTAGCTGAGATGCAGAATAATGAGAGATAGATAGAAAGTAGGTGAGAACTTCTACACAGAAGTTCTACTGGAACCAGATTGAATATATGCAGCCATAACTTCCCCTCATCATTATGAAGCACTTGGTCAGAATATGTGAAAATTAGAAATGCTGAAGTCAGTGGCCTAATCAAGTCAGACAGTGACTAAGTCTATTAACTTCAACAGGATGCAAAAGTGTCCCACAAATGTGTAGTTCTGGCTCAGTACGGTAGAACGTTTTAGCTTGTACAAACTGGTATCCCTCTGCTGTGCTAATGGCACATTACTAATTTACATAAGTTGAGCCTTTCTTATTTTGGTGAATGTGGGATGTGCTTAAACCAAATAAGAAAACCTATTTCATGCTGCATCTGTATCTTGGAAGATTATTATGTAGTTAATTGTAAACTCAGTTGTACATAGGAGCAGAAGAGCTCTGCTTCCAAAAAACTGTTGAACAAATTTCTCATAGTATTTATGCAGCAACATCTCAAAATATGAATTAATCTCCTCTTTGCATCTGAATCGTCACACTAAGATGAAGGTATCTCAGCATGAAATCTGTTTGTAACAGGCAACAAGATTATTGTTCCACAGTGCATGTGACCGGCTGAATGCCTTATCTGAAGGAGTTCTTAACTCTTTATCCTCTCACATATGCCCTAAACCCTGCCCCAAGGAAAAGTCTTCTCCATGGTGTAGAAAGATGCCAAAATAGTGTAAATAAGAGAAAAAGTAAGAGAGTTTGCAATACTGAACTAACATCTGCTGACCCTTCCAGGTTCCTTGTAACCCCTTTACTTCTGTTTTCTAATTGAGATAACAGTACTTTGGACCAAGGCAAATATTCTATCTCAATGGTCATTTAAAATTTACTATTAAAAGTACAAAAACGTTTAGTCCAAATAATTTCATTTCCTTGCATACTAACAGTCTTCCAATGATTGAATTCAGAATACTTATTTTTCCAATACTATCTATAAGGAACAGTGCCCTATATACAGAAATATAATATCTTCCTGTATGCCTTTTTTTCCCCCATGAATCTATATTGTTCTAAATCTCTCTTTAATATATCGTTATCATCTCAGATCACATCATAGGATAAGAAACAGGAACTTCAGTTCCAATTCTATTACTAGTCAACTTGGCTAAATCGACCAAAAATGACATAGTAAAATATGATGACAATACCAGAAAAACTGTCAATATAGTTCCCTGGTGTCAGTATATACCATGTAGAAAACTTAATACAACACAGAAAAGTACCATGTCTACAAAAAAGGTAATTAAATGGTCAAAATATTTTAGGGCTACACAGAAATCCAGAAGATAAAAGTTACTTGGATGTGAAATTAATGGAAAGCAAGTAATTTTTCACTCTCTGAGCAGGAAATGGAGCAGGTTAGAGGTTTTAGGCCAAAAATAGTCTTGCAGTTTAGCATGCTTTGAGTACTGAAAATTGGACACTTGGAAACCACAGAGGGTTTGGGATTTACTCAAATTGAAGCGTTACCACTAAAAATCTGAAATCTTGAATTAGATTCTGTTTGTCAGCAGAAGCGTGAATCAGCAGGCAGGCAATTTTCTGTCTGCTCCCCATATTCATCAAGCAGCCTCATTATACTCTGCTGACAGCCCATCATTAAGGCATTAGAAACCTAAGCATCCAAATTCAGCCTTGTCTTAGGACTATGATTAGATTCGGAATTGTACCAGTAAGATAAAGTGTGTCTCTATCAAAAAAGGAAGCCTAGAGAAAGTCTACCTTCAATCTTGTTGCTTTAGCAAACCAGGATTTTCATTTTGCAAGATTTAATCTCCAATGATCCCTTCTCATTCAATTTTCACTTTCCTTTAAACTCCATGTAATCTCCCTCAGTGCAACAAAAGGTAGAAATACAACATCAGGAATCCTGATGTGCTGAGGAAGTCTCAAAAATCACCCCCAGGACTGCTCATGAATCAATATGAACACATAAACGAGAACAAATCTTGTGAAATGGTTCAAGAGGGTCTAGTAAAACTGGACGGGCGTTCACCGCTGCGCTTCCATGAGGAATGAACAGAATGCCCCGTTCCTTGCAATGTTCCACAGTTCCACAGTTTTCCAGGTCTCCAGGCAGAGATGATAAACCATGCACATTTTTTCCTAATAGTTGTCTTGAACATGATTTCTTTCTACTTTCCTCAAAGCTCAGAGAATACAGACTTTTGTGCTAAGATGTCCCTGCTGCTCAGCTTTCCAAGCAGTGGCCCTCCTGATGATCCACACGGCACTGGATTTACCCATGCCCAAGCTGCAGCCGCCTGAGTCAAGCTCAGCAGCCCCCAAAGACTAAGCTTTGACCTAGAGAGGGCTCCAACATGAGGTTACCCCCAAAAATGCACAGTGTGCAAGCCTGTGGTCTGCAAATACCCTGCCTGGCTGTAGTAAATACTCTGTGATCGTATTTTTAAAATAAATCATCTCTACTGAGTCACAGAAAAGGGTGAATGAGCAGCTGAATGAACAGCACGCCCACGACCTTGAGTGGGACCAGCGGGCATTTCAAACTATCATTTCAGTTAAATATAAAGACTTTACAGAGATGTTTTTTCTGAAAACTGAATAAGCAATACCAAGGAAATGTCATTGTGCCAGAAACCCCATGAACTCGGCAGTTTGTACCTGCAGCAATATCAGCACTTTAAACAATAAACATGCTTTGCTTACAATTTGCTACTTAAACACAGATGTTTGTGTAGAAATAAAGGGACTCTTTTTGGATGAATAATAGAAATGGGGGGTTTGGAAAGTTATTGAGGATCTACCTAATTATTAATGTAGGTTAACTGAAGTGGGTTCTCCTTGAGGAAACAATCACAGCAATGCTAACAGAACAAAACCAACCGAGAACACAGCTCTGAAAGTCTCCAGCAATCTTCTGCACTTCAGCATTTTCTACAAGGCCTCTTAGGAAATTCTTTTGTTTCCAAGTAACATTTATTGTAACATTCCTGTTTAAAATCTTCTGAATTGCTTAAAGAAAAAATGTCTACAATAATTAAAAATGAATGCTAGAATTCTTTCTGTGCAATGCTGTTTTTATTTGGTCTGAACCAATTAATCTCCCTTGCCTCTCTCTTCCCTTTTTGTTGATCAATAAACCAATGCTAGATGAATGTAAATAAAGACCAGAGTCATTAAGGCAAGCTTGCCAAATTATTTGGCTAACCACAGATCAAAACTCAAGAGCTATCGCCTGCCATTTAAGAATAAAAACCCAAATGCGTACACTTAACATTTCTTTCCATAAACTTGCATTCAGCTTTGCCAATTCAGTTTCACAGTTAAGGCAGGAACTTTTAGTTGTTTAGTTTAGATGATACAGCTAAAGAGAAAATTTTATTTGGAATCCTTATAAAATATGGTTTGCAATGCTGCAACTACGACTCTACCATTCAGAACTAAAAAGCAAACAAATCCATTAAAAAAATGGCATGTGACTGTAGTTCTCTTTTCTCAAAAAAATTCACACTCACATAAAAAAACCCCTCACACTCTACCTAACAACAGTTTCAATAACAAGAAATACTATAGAATTTTACAAAAGTCAACTACAAAACATTTTGGGGTTGCATGTAAAAACCTATCAACATTCACTATTGTTTTCAGAAGATTTGTAAAAGAATAAAGATCATCTTTGAGGTTTATTACCCATTCCCAAATTTCAGCCAAAATTTGTTTACTTGCATCTTGACCAAATCTAAACATTTTAGGGCAGCATCTGATTTTTGCTTTGCTATTGGTGGTTCATCCAGATCAAAAAGTTAGGGAAATTCAGTGCATTTACATTGTGTGAACCAAAATAATCATGAAAACCAAGAAGCTTTTCATGATTCCTTTTCAGGCAAAGCTTCAAACAGGCACGTAACTGAAGGCAGAGGTTTCTGGGCATGGGCATGAAACACTTTTGCAAAGCTTTGCTCTGTTGTGTATTTCTAGCACACCAGTCAACACCAGCCACATTTCAGAGCACAGGTACACTTGGAAGAGTTAAAAACAAACTCTTATAATAAAATTTAAAAATGTATATGCACAAATTGCACTGAGAAGATAGTAGATCATATTTTAACCGATCCTTTGAAAATTCCAGGGTCTACTTTTGCTTTAAAACACTTGTTTCATTTCTACTCACTGAAGAATAGCAAAGAGCTCCTGAGTAATTGTGCTATCCAAGATTAAGATTACAGGTTCTAGTTTAGGCTCTAGCATAGTGATATTTCTTCTATTCTGGCCTCCCTCCTCCCTCATATTGTTTTAAATCACTTTCATTTTTATCTTACAATGAAGCTGCCATTAGCTTCTGTACTTAACAAGAACCAGGGAGTGGTTTCTACGTGTTAAAACTCTGGGGTTTTTTAAAACCTCAGTTCTTAAGTGTGAGAACATTAAAACAATTGTGGCTCTTTTTTTCCCCTTGGTGACATCACGGGAGTATATAAAGAATATTACAAGCTGTTCTGTATTTTGAAATTAACGATTTGAGTAAGAACTGTAAAGGTAAAAATGCCATCAGAGGGCAAACCACAGACAATGTCACTTAGAGTTTTATACCCACATAATCAACTCAATGGTTTGGACAATAGAGATGAATTTTAAAAGTACCATACGGATATGATTATGTATTATGTGGTATAATTCTCAATATTATTAACACATGTAATTACTTAACCAGAAATGACATAATTCATGGCATTAGTGTATCAAGACAGTCGTACCACTTCAAACTGAATATTAATTTCTGAAATTATAATTCACTCTAATGTTAATGATACCATGCTTAGATAAATATGAATAACATAAATGTGTTAATAAATAAGAAGCAATGAGCCTGGATCACATTTGTAAGTGCTGCTTGGCATTTAAATAGAACTTACATGTTCAGACAGGGCAACGACACTGTGACATTATGGAAACTTTTTGGCAAAGGAAATTACAGTAGAAGTAGCAAAAAATGAACAAACCTCCTTCTTCTTCAATCTTCAGAAAAAAAGGAGTTTAAATACTACTGTATTGTCACTACTGAAAGCAGCAATAAACATTCAGTTGCTGTATATTAGACTCGCATGGATTCCAAAGTACCAGAATACTTTCCAAAGAAAGAAAAGGAAAGAAAATATTTTCAGTGGGAGAGTGACAAGAAACCACTTAAGTAACAGTTTGTGTTCATATTAATGAACCTGGAGGACCTGTCAAAGGTCTTAATTCTGAGAGTGACTCAAGCCCTTGCTCATTCTTCCTATTTCCTGCCCCAAAATCTAGAGGCTAAAGACAGGCTCTGTTACAGGTTATGTACTAGAGCACCTCCTTCAGGTGGGACACATGCTCACAGGGATGAGTACAAGAGAATCCCCCTCATACAACCAGAAAGTTGTGCCAGACAATACCTATCTTTTCAGAAGGGTCATGGGACAGCTAGTCATAGTGTACACACTGACTGACACACATGCACAGTATCCCCAAGAATATGGATATGACAGCTATTGTGAGCAATGTGACCCACTTTTGGTTGCTGGTATGGCATCTAGGCACCCCAGAAAAGCAAAGGTCCTACTTCACTCCCAAATGGGCAAGGTTTTGCTTTCTCAAATGCCCCAGGAAAGGGTCCAGAATCTTCCCTGACATCTTTTTATGGGCATTTGCCGACTGCTTCTCTGCCCAGTCAGATCCCTACTAGACCAGAAGCAAATGAGCGTCCTGATTCTTGCCTTGTTTTCCTTCAGGATGTTGCTTGTCAGCAACAGGACAGGACAGATGAACCCTCTGCCTTCCTCTTTGGAGAATCTGGAATACTGCCCATCCAATTACAAGATCCAGAAACTGACGTGGGCTTTTTCCTGTGAGCTCCTTGCACTTCATTTAAGCCAAGCAAAATAAAAGAGCTCACCTTCCTCTTAACGACAAAACTACCAGCCCCAAAGACCCTTCTCTATGTAAGCTAAGCCCAACTATTATACTGTCAAAATTGCTCTAATGACAATTAAGGGGAAAAATAGCATGTGCCTTTTTTTTTTTTTTTTTTTTTTTTTTTTTTTTTTTTTTTTTTTTTTTTGATCTTCTTTTTCTGACAGATGTCAAAACATACAGTTTTGGATGCATTTTGTGCAATTCAAAAAAAAGCAGAAATATCATCTATATAAATTATCTTATGTGCTATGCATAAGGAGCACACTGCAAGCAATCAGAAAATACAAAACATCAAATAGATGAGACGGTAAGGTCTTTTCTATAATCATATATATGTGTGTACAAATGATATATATATATAACTATATGCTATATAAAATATATTTAACGTATATATAACACACATACAGAAATATACATACAAATCTTATTTCCGGATCTAGTTCTTTAACAGAGATTATATCAAATACATTTTTCCTTTGTCGATTGGGTAATCAAACTAGTTTAGACATCTCTAATAATGAAAATGTTGCTACTGTTATTATGAAGTCATATAAAAGTAGGTGAGCGGCTGTAACCTAATAAACACGCAGCTGAACAAAGGAAACTGCTGACAAGCTCCAATCTTGTTTTAATGTAAATTCTCATGTGTGCACATCATATTTTAATTGTACACAACAATAAATAAGCTTCTGTCACTGGCAGTTTCTCATAAATGGCCTAATGCTAATTACCCTTCTATTTTCAACCAAATGCTTTTAGTGAAAAGATTAATGTCAAGAAAATAACATGAAAATAATGAGCTTTGCAAGCAATCTGAGTGACAGAAAACATGACAGTTTTCTTTATTTGATTTTTTTTTCCCTAGTTTTATGTGAAAGTTGTGACAACTCCCTTATAAGACACCTCAATATTTCAAGCACTAGAGCTAGGAATGTATTAACTACATGAGAAACACACAACCTAAATTTCTCTTCAGGGCTGTTGTACTGATGAACTGAAAGACAAAATGTGTAACTCCAGCATAAGGACTGAATTTGAGGCCTAGCCTTTCTTATTTCTGGATATATATAATTAGATATAGGAACCAGTTTCCCTTTTATTCTGTTCTTTGTTCTACAGCAGGCACTAGGAAATGTTTGTTTGACTGCAACCATTTGTACTAGTCTGCCAAAGTTATCGCAGTTTTGACATATAAAATGCCACATGTAAAAGAATGATTGTTCAGGGCAGGATTAAGAAGAAAGGGCCTTTTGAAAGGGCCTCAACTATTACAAACTTTCTTCCTTCTGCTTTCCACTCTTTTTGTCTGATCATTCTTTCTAGTTACATGTGCTAAGTTTCCATTCCAAACCAAGACCATGCTAAGTACAATATAAACATCATATAAGCGTGATGGCTTTGGTGCTCCTTCTCTTTCCTTAGAGTCCTCCCAAAACACACAAAACCTCACTGAAGCACAACCACCACCTGATGCTGTAGTGGAGAAGCCAGCACTCATCCAGCTTCTCTGCAGAGGATTTGGGCAGCACATCCCTGTCTGTCAGGGGAGAGGAACACAGAAGCACATGGTGAGTGCACCCATCTCCCACATTTTTCCTTCTCCTCTGCTAGAAGAGAGAGACTACAAGGTGGACTCCTGTTTGGGTGGAAAACTGGGTACAAGCAACGGCACAGTTGGGACAGTGCAGAGTCGGCTCAAGATTAGTATTGCATAGAAATTAGTATCTTCAGTAATATCAAAAGTTGGTGTATTTTGTACTGTTTTGGAATGACCATGGCATTGAGATGTTCATCACTACTCAGTACTGATGACTGTTCATCACTACTTTATTTGTTTCATCTCTAATGCTTCCATTTCATTTTCTTATATCCACATATTCATTCCTCCTCTCACATTCCTTTCCACATCTTGCCACCAACCTCCACACCTTGCCTAACTCCCAGATGTACCATTGCAATTAAATCACTGACTGATTGCATTTGCATTCTACTTTCTCACCCAAGGACAACTAAAAGTTTGATCATTTCTGAAGTTCTTGAAATATTCTACAACGTATTAGGCAAGAGCTGAATAAACCATCCTTGGCAGATTGATATTTGGTTCCTGTTCTCCATACCTTTTCTAGTGGAAACTTGGCTTGTCTCATTTCAAAGCTACTTGCACTTTGTGGGTCAAAAAGCTTCATTAGATTGTTACTAAGTTCAACTCCGATTTAAAAGGGGAGAGGAAAAAAGACACAAAGACAAGATTTAAGAAACAAAAACCTACTGGTGCTAGCTCTGTTTTTCAGGAAGATTATTAGGCTTCCTCCATAGTTAAGTCTCATACTGCAACTCTATTTCACTAAAGAAAGATTCATTTTCTTGAAATGAATAACTGAGGGAGAATTTAGACTCAAAGAGAATTAAAACTGTTAAGTCAAATACTTAGTCATTTACAGAATTTCTGCTCTCTTTTTTCTCTTCTTTCAATGCTTTTGTAAGAGAAATAGCTTTTTTTGCTAGGACTTTTCAAAAGTGATTAATGATTCGGGATGCCAGAACAAAGAAACTTTTTGATATTCATGGGTAAGTAACAGGTACTTTCAGAACATTAGATTTCCTTTAGAATCTCTGCAAATAAACTTGGAACAATCTTAGTTATTTTAGAAAATTATGGACAATATGTAGATGGAAATATTAAAAACCTATGAAGAGTTATCATTTAACATGAATATTTGAAAGGATTACAGGAAAATATGTAAGTCTGGTAGGTGTACACAGAAGCACATAATAGTATGCTAATGTAATTATATACTCTTGAGACTACAAATAATTATGTACAATTACTGCATGAAGCTTGCAAGAAGGGAAGAGGATCTTGTTGAGACCTGCACTGGCCAAAATCTAACATGAGACTAGGCATCGTAATATTCTTGCTCTCTAAATTTCAGTATCAATTCCCACAAAGCATTCAGTTTCACTTAAAGGAAAAGGAAGTTTGAATAAATATCAGGAAAAGGTGAAAATGACTCTAGAGAAGCATTAAAAATATGTGAGTAGAGGTGGAAGTGTAGGGGGAGCAAAGAATCCTAATAAATATAATGGTGAAGGAGCAAGGACATGATATAGAGACTAGAAGAGTCTATAAAATCATTTATTATTAAATAACATCACTTCCTAGATGTAATATATATTCCATCTTGGAATTCCAATTACATGAATAAATGGAATGAGCATCTCTATCTGATGCCATCAGAGCTCCTCAGTGGAGCAACAGTCCACTCAAGTAATCCTGAGGGCATATTATTTCTCAAGTCTTTCAGTGACAGCCATAATTTGCTTTTTAGCAATAAAATTCTCCTCACCAAACTAAAAGATATATTACTATATTAGTAGAGTTGGGATCACACACATCTTACTGATATATGCAGCACAAATTGCTCTTAGTCATCTTATGGTTATGGACTTTGAAAATAAATGTTGTGTGCCATTTCATGAATATACACCCATTTATACTGCAAATACACAAAGTGCACTAGAGATTTAAAATGATAAAAGAGGGCCCGGATCATGTCTTATAAACAATGATGCCATTTATCCATAATGAGAACTTATGATTCATCACGTTCACTAAGATCACTTTTCACCATATTTAAGAAGTAGTAGGACTCGGAAGAAAAGTAACGTACTGTGTTAACATGCCCATTTCCACAGAAATTATTCTGTTGTAAAAGGCTATCTGTTTTTTTCTTGCTGACTGCAATCTGTTTTGCGTAGACTTCCACTCTAATGAGAGCAAGCCACAGTCAGCCAGTCACTGAGGGCTCTCAGGGCTTCGCCAGGAGGGTCTCCTGGGCTTTTCAGCTCTCACACTCAGCCCAGACACACTGGACCCAAGCCCGTATTCTATCTTGATTATTTCATTTCAATCTAGTGACAGAATTGGAACAGAGTAAGCTGTACTTATGAATCATGTAGCTTTGTTTAATGATTATTTAGTCTCATGCACCCCAGTGTTGTAGTATCTCCATGTCTCACCACCTGCACATGGAAGATCTTGCATCCACATTGTTTTGCTAAGGACACCTTATTTTTATTTCAATTGTCCTTTTCTGATGCAGTTCTAATATGTGGTGAATCTATTCATTGAAATTACCATGAGTTTACAGTATAATTAAGATCAGAATTTAATCTGGAAGGTACAATATCATGCCCTTTGGAGCAGAGGACATACCTCTGTTTTTGCCCTTCAACGTATACGTCCTAGGGGCATGCACTACAACTGCTCTCTCACAACTGAGAACACCAGCAGATTTGCTAAAATGAATTTTACGTCATTGGAGCCCTATGACACCAGAAGATAATGTGCATCTGTTGACCCATTTCTGGATGATCACCACGTACTTCTGAAAAAAGTACCTTTTTGTTGATAGTAATAGATTTAGGCAATCATCTGCTTTTGACAAGACTGAGAAGTGTGTGTCAAAATCTTTGCTCTGAAAATGCTCCCCAAAAGGTCTAAAGAAGCAAGCTGTATAATCAGAGTAGAATTGCTATGCAAATTATGAGATATTCTTATGCTGCATCATATGAACTCATCAAGTAGGCATTATATTCCAGAGAAAGCATCTGCTGAAGGAAATTCAGGACAGTAATTCACAGTCCATAGAACAGTGCATCACCACAAATTGCATTTGTTATAAATTTATAATGATGCTCATATAAAAACATTACATTTTAATAGTTTAAATAAATGACAGCACTGGGCACTTCTATAAATGTTTAACTAGTACAGTCTTCATAATTTAAAATGTGGAGATTTCATTGCTGAAGACGCTGGACTGAATCACTGTCTGAACTCAGTTGGGGAGGGACAGAGAAGTCACTTATTGTAGAAATCTATTGAAAGCCCAACCACAGTGCATACAAATGCTATTTTTAAGCATAGCCTTATTTCAGAACACTTGTATGAATCATGGACTCATGAAGTTGTGCAGCATCAGGTTAAAAAAGCACAGCTATAGTTATCATTTCCAGGCATTGGTATGTGAGCCTGGACCCTCTTTAGGGGAAACCTTCAAGAGCATGCATTTATTGTTAATGAATACTTTACTTTTTTTGTATCTATGTCAATTTTTTATTCATAGTTCCCTTCTGACAACCCATATTCCAAATGTCCTGTCTATTTGTCTCTTAGGCCTAATTCATGTATCGCTGTGACCCACATCCTCAAAGGTCATAGCCCAATACAGTCTCATCTACAAAATACCCTTTAAGTATATTAAACTTTAACACTAAAGATATCATGATATTATGGATATCATGACAATATGGACATTAGACAAAGTAAGACACATAGCTAATGTTTGTCAGATGTCATATTAAAGTACAGAACTTTAAATATATTTATAAGTACATAGAGATATTGACAAAGAAAATAGTGGCACACTGAAGATTAATGAAGATGTATCAAGCCCTTTGGCTCTAACTGGTCCAGTACTAGATGATTTGGAAGATAAAGACAGGACCTCTCCTTCTTGGTACAGAATCTGCTTTACCACATTAGATCTCATCCTAGTACAGGATAGTTAAGATTTTTACTTACACGCTGCAATGTAATCAACTGTTTTACCCTCATTAACTTTGTCAGCAACGAGACCAAGTTTAAGAGAATAGACATAATTGAAAAGAGAGCTGTTGTTACAATACGAATTTTCAAAACATCACAGTGAATTTTACTTCTATGTTAATCTACATCTCTCCTTCAACTTATACAACAAAAATATTCAAAGCTTTTTTAGCTTCTGGTAATAAGCTAAAATATTTTAGCTTCTGGTACTAAGATTATATTAAAACCAAGCAAAGAAGACTTTGAAATACTGCTGTAACCATAACAATGTAGATTTAGGGTAAAATGAAGATACTTCTACATTATGAGTCAGGAATAACTAGTTACATCCCCATTTCTGCCTGCATACAACTGAACACTGCCAGAGGATCTGTGCTATGCAGGATTATGATGGTCTTTTTGTGTCAGCTTTTGGAAACAGGTAACAAATCTGGCTTTTCTCTGCAGCAAGCAACAACTTTTTACTCTGTACCACAGTTGAGTCCCAGTTTACCATCACTCATGCAAATCAGTTCTAGTAATAATGAAAGCAATAACTAATGCTCATGCACTCCTATTAATGCTGCAGATTTAAGAAATCTATGGAATCTAGTGTTAAGATTTAACCTGAGAACATGTTCTCATTAATTTAGTCCTATTTTATTGGATTTGGTAGGATCATTATAAGTAAAATGTTATATGAAATTTACTACCTCCATACCCAAGGACCCTTACATATTTTGCAAACATTGAGGCCTCACTACAGCTTATGAGGGTAGACAATTAATATTAAAAGACGAAGCTACTATGAGAAATGGCAAGCAAAAGCAGAAACCATCCAACTGCATATTACAAGGAAGATGTGAGCATCAAACTGATGTGAAGGAAAAATGAACCGAATTTTGGACTGATAGGTAAGTGACTTACTTTCAGCCTCTCCTGCAACATGTTTGGAGGTAGGAGACCCTCTATACATAATTGGCTAGTAAGTTAGGTCTTTATCTATATGATGGAAATATCAGACAAAGGGTAGTGTGCTCCACAACTTGACATCAGCTGCAGAGCCTTATGACAGTATCAAAAGTGACAAGATCAGGGAAGATAAAAATTCCAAGGAATACACTTGTGACTGAGCCTTATCCCTAAGTACTGGCTCTGTTCGACTTTGTAAGATAGAGGATAGGTACTGGAGTGGCAGAACATAAGTATACAACCTTAAAATATTAGAATGCTGTACTTAAGAATTTTGGCCAACTGACAGATACTATGGTTTGTTTGAAATGCTTTGGCAAAATTTGCCATCTTTTTCTATATACATAATGTTTATATAATGTTTATATATGTGTTTGTATTTCAAATGAGCTTGATATAACTATGAAGAGCCTGTGGAGGCTCAGGGGAGAACTTATTGCTCTCTACAAATACCTGAAAGGGCAGGAAAAGAGAAACAGCCTCAAGCTGCACCAGGGGAGGCTCAGGTTAGATATTAGGAAGAATTTCTACATGGGAAGAGTCAAGCACTGGAACAGGCTGCCCAGGGAAGTGGTGGAGTCACCATCCTTGGCAGTGTTCAAGAAACGTGTAGATGAGGCACTTAGGGACATGGTTTAACAGGCAGGGTGTTGAAGGGTTTACGATTGGACTCGATGATCTTGAAGGTTTTTTCACTAATCACAAACAGAAAATACTGTTTTTTTTCAGTGTTCTTACCAAGTATATAAACCTAATATTAAAATATTCTTTCCTCTCCTCTAGCGGAAAAAAAAAAAGAGATTCAAGTGTCTAAAGAAAAAGTCGAGTAGTACAAATATATTGTACTTATTGTCAGCAATCTGAAAGCACTCCATAAAATTGTATTGCTTGTAGAATGTCTGCAACCAAATGAAATTTTGACTATTCAAGGAAAAAAACCTTTTTTTCATTTTTCATACTTTCTTCCTGATTGCTTTTGAAAATGTCTTACTTTAGTAAGTTTAAAATACTAATTTATCAAGGCTTTACCCATAGAAGTGAATTTGGTAGAGCTCATACATCATTACACACTGAATACAGAGTTTAAAATACAGCTTAAATTAGTTCTGCTTTTTTTGTTTTAGTTCTGAATTACTTGGGTAAGTTGATGATTGTTGGCTCAATATTATTTTTCAGTAAGCAAGACAGTAGAGCACAGGGTCTGTATCACATAAGAGAATGAGAGAACAAGGTCCACCAAACCCTAAGCTTACGTAAAATATATTATGGTAGTTCAATTTAAATTACTGCTTAATTGTTCCTCAAATTGTTTTACAGTGGCTCTGATTAGCTGTATTATCTTTTGACTAATTTCAACCAGCTTCTCCTAACTCCTTGACACTCAGTGTGTTGCTTTCCTGATTGCAGGAAAAAGATGTGCATAGACTAGCAATGCCTATGCATAAATACCAGTGATATTAATAGTTAATATTAATCAGAAGCATTGTAATCACTTTTTTTTTCCTTTCCTTAGGGGTGCATTTCAGTCAAAAAACATGCAAAATAATAATAAAAAATATGCTATACAAAGAATTTACTTTGTGCCTATGCCAAAAAGACAACAGAAGTGAATGAGGCGGAGAAAAGGGAATAAACAGTCCTGCCCAACCCAAGCACTTTCGGCGCCCACCCCGTAGGAAGGGATTATTAAGGGGAGAACATCACCTTATTACGGAGCCCACTAATGTAGTGGCTTAAGGTTGCTAGGCAACGGCGCCGCGCGGAAGGCCGCGCTATCCATGATCTCCGGAGCCACTCTCCACTTCCATAAAAACCTGCCCATACCCTGTTGCTCAAAGGCCTGCGTGGAGTTCAGAAGCTGAGGGAGCTTCTCGACACCGTGCTGGGGGAATAAAGCAGCAGCATTATGTTTTTAATGCACTGGCTTCAAAGTAATTGAAGAAACCCGGCCTGTTTATGCTATGCAGAGTGTATCGTCACATTGATTAGGTTTTGCTGCTTGGGAGAATAATTAGTTGTTTCTGTCTTTTAAAACACTTCATCCTACCAGCAGATATTGTACTACAGACTGAGGCCAACAAAAGATGGTCACTAAAGAAGAGATACAGGTTTGGGAACAGCTGGAAAATAAAAGATGTACTTATAAAGGATAGAAAGTGGTTGTATAAGAATCATCCATATTCTAAAAGGCACTTAAAATTTATGGAAATATGTAGCAACAGGTGCATTTATACTAAGTACATCTGTGCACATTAGCAACCCACAAGTGAAAATTGTACGCACAGTCTAGCACAGATTTCTGTCATAAAATTATTCCTTTGGGCAAAGAAATATAAAGCGCTACCTCAACAATAGAGTAAATTAACTAAAGATTCAAATAGGAAAAAGATTCCCTAAGAAATTTTCCCCCTGCTATCTGAGCCTATTGGAGAGAACAGCACTTCTATGGCAGGAGCTAGACCAACAGGTCCCACTTAGTTTTATAAAACTTGTAAAGAAGCAGGCTCTGCTGGGAATTGCAGCAAAAGCACCTCCTTGTGGCACTGAATATTCAGTCAAAGCTATAAAAGCAACACTTCTGAAAATATGCTATCTGAAATCATGCTCTGTGCCTATAAATGTTTGCTATTTTTCTGAGGCAAGCTCCCTATAGTGCAGGAATCTATGGAGAAGCAAACCTCTGGTAAATAGCTGGACTTACAGAGGGACTGCAAAGTGGCTCTCCAAAATCAAACATTTGTGCTTCTCAGACTGTAAATCTCTTCAAAAATCTGTTTGCAACACGCACACTCAGTAGCTAACAAAGCAAGGACTCGGTTTGGGCTCTGGGAGCTACTACAGACGTGTGTGTGTATGTGGGTGTATGTATGTATATGTATTTGAATACGCACATACATGTGTATATATGTGTATACACACATACATAATTTTATATATTATATATATAATATATAATATATATGTTATATAATATATATATGTAAAAATAAACCAAAAAACCCTCAAAACATAGATGTCATTTCTTAAGATGTGAACTCAGCAAATTGCTGTATAAAACTTAAGATGATATTGTCACTAATCTACATCACAGAAATATTTTTAGAGGCAGGAGATGAATGATATTTTAGATGAGTGACTACTGGTTCCCGAGATTTGATTCATTGGAAATAAACAGGAGAACTGCTTGCCAGTACACAAAGATGGTATTTTTGCTTCTCAAAAGAAATATCTTCCATTTCTCAAATATTTCAATGCAGATAATTTACTGAATGTAGCGTGATCCACCAGGTCTTCACAGAAAAGACCTGTCATAAGGGTGATTTTCATGAAGAGTGACAAGAGATGCTTCTACAACCAGCAAATGGAACATGATCACTCTCCTGACCTCACTGATCAGTTATAGGGATGCTAAAAGGGATATCTGAAGGATATTCCAAGGATAACTGGCTAGCAGCACTGTCTATCTCAAGACAAATCAACCAGAACAAGAGAATTAATAAAAAGCCTCTTGGAGAAAAGAAAAACAAAACAAAACA
Source organism: Nothoprocta pentlandii (assembly GCA_013398315.1). Classification (NCBI taxonomy): domain Eukaryota; kingdom Metazoa; phylum Chordata; class Aves; order Tinamiformes; family Tinamidae; genus Nothoprocta; species Nothoprocta pentlandii. The sequence continues at coordinate 795,966 of VZSG01000149.1, forward strand.
TCATCAACAACAAAAAAAACCTGTATTTCTTTTATTCTCTTCTTTTACTTGGTTTGTGTGCATTGACTATGAGAGATCATCCCTGAAATATTCTGGTGAGCAGAGCCCAAAGTTTTGAAAGTGAAGAGGTGATTACAAAAAAGAGAAAGAAGATATTCAGTGCTGGTTCTTTAAAGCTTTTAAATTACCTTTAATTACACAGTTGCAAATGAGAGCCCAAAGCATTAATTTTTTCATTTTCATCCCTAATGATTTCTGTCTACAGAAAAATAAAACTATTAAGAAAAGGCTGTTCATGGAGATTCCATTAAGAAGTCTGCACCATTTTTTTTTCCTCCAGTCTGGCCTATATATTTATTTCTGTCTAACAAAATATCAAACACAGAATAAAACAATACTTTACTGCAAAAATCTGTGAAGAAAATGGTATAAGATGGAATTTATGCTGTCCTGAAGTCAATTTGGCATTCAAAGTCAATTTGCCATTCAAAGTAAATCAGCAGTTAAATACAAATGAACAAACAAACAAAAAAAGCCTTCAAAAATAGACCAACTTTTTTGGTACTGAAGATAAAATTTAATGAATGAATGCTGTTAAATTAAAATAATGCATAGATGTAAGTATCCATTTCATCAAGGAAAGGCCATCTTGTAAGTCAATAATTTCTCTGATATGCTTTAAATGAAATACTCTGCAATTGTGTTTAAAGGCCCATTGGAGACATGTGGAGCATTTGGATAAAGTGCTAAATAGTAATAATGCTAGGCATTTTTATTGGAAATGCAGACATAGAACAGACATATTGAATTCTTTCCTCATGTTCCTGTCTTATATAAGCCATAACTGTGGCTGACAGACTTAAGTTAACATGATCATAGATGGAAAGATGATATATCCAAGAACTGACCAGCAAGAATGTAAATATGTGAACTTAGTGGTCCCACTATTTATTCCATTCTTTTTTCATATTTGAGCAACATTTTAGGTTTGCTCTAGGCTTCAAAAATTCCACATAAACAGGTGATGTGGGTTGAATCTTTCTTAAGTAGATATGATTACATTTCAATGTCTTTTGTGATAACTTCAGTTTTGACAAGATAATCATCTCCTGTGAACAGGACTTTTTAAGGTTGAGAGAAATGATGCAAAATTTCTTATATAATCTGTCAAATTATCTATAAACCCTCCTTTCAAAAGAAATACAATGATCTCATTAAAATAATTACAGAAAATCTTTGCCTGATATAATTAATAACAAGTACCAAAATCACTGGTATACAAAAGGAAAAATCATGAAGTATAGGAACTTGTAGGATTCAAAAAGTGATGCCATCGCTTTGTTCTTTCCAGATAATCAACAGAAATTTCCATGTTAAATATCCTGTGCCCTAGGAATAATATAACTTTGGAATAATAATTGCCAAAGGAGAGGGAAAAGAAAGCAGTCAGCAGCTATATGAAAATTGAATCATCTAGAAATGTATTACAGCCACCCTTTCACTTTCCTTTCTTCACACTTTGCTGCCTCTTTATTCTTATTGCTTTGTGGAAAAGATAAAAAAAAAACACTTCTAGCCTGCTCAACAACTACACAGGGTACAAGCAAGAAGCAATTGGGAGTTATTTAAAAATTTTGCTAGGATTACCTTCTCAAGAAAAACATGTGAAAATAAAGACAATGAGAAGCAAAACCTGAGATGTCAGGAATAAGAGAAATTATGAATTAAAGTATTAATTGAGGCCTATCAATTTTAATTTCATATATTCATGCTTCTTCTAGGGAAAGGAAGGAATAAGTAAAATTGGGAAGACTAGTATTTCTTGTGATCTAAATACAGTGGGTGAGAGCAAGAGGCCAGAACAGCTCTGGGGGCTTCACAGTAGGGTTGCTTCATCTAAACTCTACAAGTAGGGTGACTCCTGCATTATGGTCTTACTCTAATAGCGAGTGCTGCACTTGCAAAATTCATGCCTCTTCTCCTGCTGACACTGGGGAAGTCACCCTGCTTTAATTGAGTACTCCCTTTCTTGGAGAAAGCAGTAAAGGATTGAGTAATAAATCAATGCATGCTGACAATGCAGGCAAAGCTGCTTTTCAAGACAGTTCAAGAGAAAAAGCATGGCATTATCTACAAGACTGTTATAGATACAGAAAGTTTTCCAGCTAATCTGCTTCAGAGAAAGAGTGCTGCAACCATCCACCATGACAAAGTATGACAAGATTGAAACTCCTAGATGTCAATAATTTGCCATCACACTACGGCTCTGCATGACTCCTACGGATCGACAAGCTCTGTTGCAACCACTCTACCATAAGTAGTTCCTTCCACTTTGAAAGAATGAAGAGGCAATAGTCTAGGTATAAGGATATTTCAAGTACAAAACTACATTTTATCAAGCACTATGTTTCAGTGCAGCTACATAATGCTACAAGGTTAGTTCTTTGGGAAGGCATTCAAAAAATTGTTCCAATAATTCACAAAGCCAAAGTACCATTTAAAAGGTTGAATAGTTAACTCAAATAGGAGACATCCAACAAAGATTTAAATACAGAAATACAGAAATACAGAAAAGGGTCTTTTTTAGAGAAATTAAACTGAGATATAAAGAAATGAAATTTCACTTGACATATTTTGCGTTCAGGTGGGTATTTTTAAAATTCTTTTTACATTAGAAGGTCAAAATTATCAACAAAAATTATCCAAGGACATAACACTTACATGGACTTCTAAAATATTTAGAAGCTGACTCACCAGTCTCTTTAAAATTCTTAGCAAAAGCTTCAGTTGTCTTGTATCTTTTTTGGACTTCAGTACTTCAGCAAAGCTGACCATGTTTTCTGGAGACATGCTCTCCTGACTGTTCCCTCCATACAGCTGAACCAGTAATGACAAGCACTGTGATGCATTCTGGAATATTTCAGCATCTTCACTGGGAAGCTAAAAACGAACAAACAAAAACCAAATTCAAATTTCACAAAACTCCATTATCACTGGGGATATTCCTGCTACCTTTGCACCATTCTTTGCAGCAAAGAATGGTTTCTTGATGTTTGTTGGACTAATAATTCCATTAAATTGACCTGAATAAAATTATTAAAATATAATTAAAATAAATCTGTTTTTAAGCAGCAGCCTATGAATGTCTCTACTACAATTATATCAAATAGCCTATCCACAGTGACCTCATAAAAGAACTGAAAATACTGCTCCTAACTCAGTTATTTTAGGACTGTACCTTTTGCTTTAAATAGAAATATTAAGATCCGAAAGTATCATTATGGTAATGAGATCTAACCTTCTCCATAATGCACATCATAAAACTTCATTTAATTATTTCTAAATCAAGTCTATGGTTTCTGGTTGAGGAAGAGCATAGGTCATCCAGCATTTAATGGATTTTAGCCTAGTCACATTAAGAGGCGAATTTTACAGATGTTAAGTATTTTTGTGCTCTTTTCTGAATTCTAGCTTTTTTATATTACATTGACGACTGGACATCAGAACAGGCCCTAGTAATGGGATGGAGGAAATGCTCCTAAGCAGCAAAACAAGGAGACATGACTAATGATCACCTTTACATGAGCTTCTGTAAGAATGACATAGCTATCTAAATGATTTAGAGCGCCCTGGAAGTAGAAATTGGAAATTACAAGTAGAGAAATTGTGTAATGCTTGCGTTTGACACTGTTGGAATCACAACAGGAACACAGTTGGAGTCAAAACAGAACACATGAAATTCAAGAAAGACACTAAAAAAAATCATAGATATTTCTTGAGACCAGGTAAAAGGATGGGAAATACTGGGAAACCTATCTAACGGTGAAAGATTCCAGGAATTCAGTGTGTATAACTTCTGATCAAGCACCCTTTAACCTTCCCCTTCATACTCTTTGGACTCCAGGTGAGAAACAGAATGCTGTTGATAAGCTCATTCCTCAAGCTGAAAAAGGACTGGCAAGAGACAATGACTCAAAACTTTCTCTAAAGCAATTCAGATTAGAAGGAAGATGTACTTTGATTTCCCTTTTTTCCTGTCTTTTCTTTAATGAGGGCAATTAAGCACTGAAACAACTTCCATAGAATTGAGGCATATTCTCTATCACAGGCAGTTTACACATTACAATCAGAGTTTTATTTCTACAACAAAAAGGCTTTGCTGTAATGAGGAATGAATTTAGGGAAGCGCTGTGTCTTGTATTATATGTTAGACTAACTGATTAAAACAGCTTTTCTGGCTGTATAACCTATGGGCTGAATACAATATAACGGTGAAGGTCTTATCAATAAAAAACAACAGAGTAAAAACATCCCTTTTCTGTTACTCAGTTATGTAATTCAAAAAGTACCTTTAATTACAAATATGGTAGATTCAAGTACTGTTAACAGACCATCCTCACAGATAATAATATTAATAAAAAAACAATTTATATCACCTTTCCTTACAGGACTTCAAAATAGTAGATCCATCTGTATATGAGGCTTCCACACATGCACAACCATTTTGATGAAAATTATTCACTTTATCTGAAGTATAAACTTCCCAAGATTTTTCATCTCACTATTTTAAAGTAATTTGGACCACATCATCAGACATATACTTGTTAAGTATCCAAGCAGCAATTCCCTAGAAATCTGCATGCAAATAAGATCCTTTTTTTCTGTCAGATTTATAAAACTGGCCATTTAAAACAGACTTTACCGAGACATAAGCCCTGGATACATAACCTAGGGACATATCAGATTTTATTTCATCTAATGCTAAATAAGTGAGAGGACTATAGGAGCTAATTCTTCTTTCATGGTTTAACTACACATTTTTCTTCATTCCAATCGAAAAGCTACATAACTTGATCGTCTCTTTTCCAAGATCCAGAACTATCTAATAACTTAATTAACATAAATAGCAAAACTAAAAAGTAGGAAAAAATACAAATAGTAACAAACTTTATATCTCTATCTATTTGTATATTCCATTTGCATCAAGTAAAAAAACATTCCACTGATCTCACTGGAGGCTTTGACTTGACTTGCATTTCCTTTACTGAAAAAGAATGTTACTACAAGGAGAAAATAAACTGCTTATATTATCTCTCTTGTCCTTCTTAAAAAACTCATTTTAAATTTAAACTACATCAATTTTTAAATGTTGTTTGCTTGCTAACTCAAATAAAAAAAGTAGTGAATAAGGAAGTTCAGCCCACAAAAGTTATTCCCAACAAATTCAAACAGCAAGTTGTCACCATGCAATGGTCTTCAGCAGCTTCAGTTAGTGGATTTTGGGCACTTCAGCTTAGGTGTGGATGTCAATGGATTTACTTATTTTCCCTGGTATTCCCTTCCCCAACAGAGAAGAGAGAAGCAGCAGGAGGCGTTTGAGTCATCCAGAGTTTCAGGACTGAGTTGCAATCATCCTGGAAAACGGTAGGGTAAAAAGATAACTGTAAAGTATTTGGCAGAAGAAAGAGAAAACAAGATGGAAGAAAGAAAGGATTTACTCTGGAGTGGGTGGGAATCATCAATAGTTGAGTTGGAAAAGGAAATCTCAACAAAAGATATCTCTATATGAACACATCTTTATCAGTATTTTTCCTTGTAACTCTAACCATCATGCTATATCACTGGTGCCAGATAGTGATTTGGATGGGCCCACATTGGTATCCTAAAATTTAACATTAGCTGCCAGTCAGTATGATAATTTCATCAATGGTAAAAAAGAAGAGGCGGTGTGAAGAAAAATGTCAGTGTAAATAAAAGCAATGCCTGAAAGTCTAGCAAATATCTATGAAGATAGAAAACCAAGAAGTGAAGAAGTGAAAGCCAGACTTTCAGGTACCTGCTTTCTCATTTCAAATAAGAACAGAAAGGCTAGGATCACGGCACTAGACGGAAAAAAAAAAAAAAAAGAAGATGGATGGTCCAATTCTTAGTCAGGCGGAGCGATATTCTGATTATTTACTAACATAACAATTACATTTGATATGAAGATGTATCTTTCAAGTTTTTGAAACGAATGTATGTTTTTGCAAGACAGTATCTATTTCTGTTTTTGTTCTTTCAGTGAAAGAGAAACCCACGGAAAACTCGAGTCCAAACCCCTCAAGAAAAGACTGGCACCCTACTGTGTCATAATAACATAAAACAGCTCTCTAGTTGTCTTTCATTTTGTTTTGCTTTTATCAGTCTTAGAGAGAATTTTGAATTCAGCCTTTCAACAAAGTAGAAGAGCTAGCACTCCTCCTCCATGCAGTCGTTAATATTCTGGGCTGGTGCCCATTTACGTTTCTAGCATATAACTCAAAAAATGAAAAAGAAATGCCAGCACCTTAAAATAGCATACTGAAAAGCTACAGTTCTATATAGCCATTCTATTTCTGTGTAGATTTATTTTTCACTTAGCATTTGTAAAATAAAGTAATGCCTCAAGGCGATTTTTTTTTTTGTGCAATGAAGACTCTGTATCACTTTTCATTTAATTTTTAAGGCCAAGTTATTATCTCCTGTAAACATACTCATAACATAAAATTCTACTTGTCTTTAATTTTGTGTGGTACCTGCTCTATGTATTTGAAGGTTAATGTGGTGTAAAACAGGCAGCTTATCGTTATTACACATCTATATTTTTGGAGTCAATTGTCAAAGGCGCCTTCATTTCGAGACCAGTTACAGTGTGTGCGTGAATTGCCAACCATGGCAAGAAATGTGTGATCATTTGAGCTGAAGTGGCAGTTTTCACACTGCTAGAGTTTTTAGGGCATCTAATTTTAGAGCTACAATGAAACTGTCTGGAATACCCTGCGGGGACACTATTTCAGTGCATTAATGAGGTTATACACAAAGAGTTTATTACAACAAGAGATAGATGTTCATTGGATCAGTAATGTGATTACAGAACGTGCTGTAAAAGAAGCACCGTTGGGAACTATACAGAAGATGATTTCGCAAACATTAAACAAAACATGAAAGCAAAACATCATTATTACATCTGTTAACTTTACTATGCTATTCTTATTAGTAAATATGGACAGTTTTAAATGAAACACTAAAACATTATATGTTGGCTTAGATCAAAAATGCCCTCCTCCTACTTAAGGGAAAACGTTTTAGAGAACAATATTTTTCCAGTTAATTTTAATATAGCCTATTTGTTGAGAAACTAAATTCCAGTTCCAAAATTCCATGCTTATAACAATATACTCTCATTTTCTTCGCGTTTTTTGTTCCTTTTTTTTTTAAAGGCAGCTCTCTAAATAAAGAATTCTGCACAATACTTAAAGATAAAATTTCAAATACAATTCAGCCATACATCTCACAGTGCAGAAAAAAAAAAATTGCGTCTTTCCACTTCCACCATAAAACTATTTCCATTCCTAAGAAACAGAAAATAAAATTCTACATCGTCTACGTGATTATCCTTCTTTTGAAGTTATCTATTATAATAAATATGTAATATTCACTATATATAAAATATAATTCATATATAATGTATATAAGTATATGATATATACTAAAAATATAAATGTTATCCAACAGTAAATGCCTTTGCACACTCTGCAGTCAGGGCACTGCCTTAGAATCAGTGGAGAAAATGGACCTAAAAGGGGTCATCTCACTCATCCACATGCACCAGAGCTTCATATTTGTCTTCTTCCTGTTTGCACATGATTAACTGATTTTTGCACCAGTAAAATAAAAACCTACAAGGCACAATAATCAATTCTAATTGTTACTGGTTATACTACAGTGAAGTGCATTGACAAAAGGTAAGACAAGCAATCTGTTAGCAATCTGATAAGCTGCACTCAGGACTGAAGGCAAATGCAGTATCTACAGAGAAGTGAAACTGCATTTTCTAAATAGCAGCGAGACAACGTAGTCTCTCCAGCTGCCTAAAAAGCCCATTGAGCTTGCAGAAGTTATCATTTGTAATCAGACTTCCCTGATTTAGCAGCCAATACAAATGCAGAAGAACAACTAAGAATTCTGGAGACCCATCTACCATTTGCAGCATAACTGTTACATAAAAGCAATAGAAGGCATTTTAGCCCTGGTGTAATCGCTGCAGACTTCAGGGTAGCAATCAGGTTGAATTTATTTTCAAGTAGAGAAGTAGACAAAAAAAAGCCAAGTGTAATTAACTTTTAAACTCTGAAGTTGTCAAGACGATGACTAAATGCTCAATATATTTTCCTTTCATTGATCAATTACGGGCTATACTGATCATGGGATTAAATACTGAAACCTTTGTATTTGCCAAGTTTCTGCATGACAGATTTGTAATTACTTCTGCTTTTGTGTTAAGAACTTTGAAGGTTTACTTAAATGCAATCCACGTTTCTAACGCTTGCTTTGCTATGCCGTGATAGTCTAAATCAAAATTACAGAAGGGAAAAATTGATTCTAAATTTTTGACATTTTCAAGTCTAACTCTTATTGATTTTTTAACGATTATTGAGAGATAAAGATACAGAGATACATTTTTCTTGAGAAAAATGAATAAATAAGTAAACTGGGGCATAGAACAATCATCTTCTTGAAGGATATAAATATCAATGAGTGACATCAATTGGTCAAGGTGACATAAGAAATTATATTTTTATGATGGCAGAAACAGCAGATCAGATAAAATAGTTCCAACTCGGTAACTTAAGTCTAAATTCAAGGCACCTGTTACTATCTGCAGAAAAAAAAATCACCAAGAATTGAATGCCTCAAGACAAAATTAAAGACTTAAATAACTCGACAAATGCAGACATGTACAGCTGGCAGATCTATATATCTTGGGCTTAAGATAGCCTAAGTCTACTTGTGTGACTGTGGGGTAGGTAGAACATGAGACGGATTCTACTTCAGAGAGGGTATAAACAAGTTCTCTGACTGCAGAACCAGTGCGGGTCAATCCTGTACCTGTTCAAGAAGCCAGCTGTATTAGTGTATGATCATGAGTGAATATCAAGCTGGACTATTTGGCAATCAGAATACATTTATACATTGGCATGGTTACCCCAAGAAATTGTGAGGTTGCTTTAGCCTAAGATATTTCCTTAGAATCTTATTTTCTAAGTGCATAAACCAAATTATCCAGAGCTGGCTTCCATGAACAACTTTCATAAATGTCAGTTTTACACTGTATTACTTTACTTTGCAAAGAAATGCTGCTGCAGTTTAACAGGTTCTTGGTTTTAATGCTTTGAAGAAGCCTTTATGCCTTCTGAAAGAAGCAAAGAATAAAATTATTTCCCTCTATAAGTAAACCTTGCACTAATCTGTTCTCAGTAGTACTGTTTGCACGTACACTGTTGATAAGATACACAAAACTGCAGAGGACTCTACAGAAACATTAAATTAATATATATCCGTTTAATTCCAAAGAATGATGGCATCTACTAAATCTTCCAATAGCAGTCTTTGAATACTGAATGCTCTCAAGAAATCATGCCTTAGTTGTTTTGTGCTCTCTAGTCTGACAATATTTTTTCCATCACAAGATACAGCTATGGTTCAATGAACCAGTACTGAGGCTACATTAATTTACTTACTAGTATTAAGAAAATGTTATCTACACATTGCAACTGAAGCACAAACCTTGCTCTTTCAACACCTTTGAAGGCAATATGTGACTACAAAATCATGTGTGAACCAAGAAATTGGTAGACTATGTCCTCCAGCATATAACCAAAGCACATATGCCTGCCCTCTAATTTCTTACTTTTCCATGCATTCACAGGTGGCTGGTGCTCACTTTTGAACTGACATGCTCAGATAGATTTTTCAAGGGTACTATAGTCAGTATTTTCAAAAATAATTGGAAGGTTTGGGGGCTGTTTAGATCATTTTTGAAATTTAGCACTTAAGATCTTAACACAAACCCAACAAATCAGCTAATTGAGATAAGGACTCTGATGAAATGGAGCTGCTTAAAGACAGAAAGATTTCAAAGTAGCTATAACCAAGAACTAAAAGATGACTTAGTTCCTTGCAAGATTGGTCAGGAGATAAGTACAGCACTCCTACAAAACATTCATTAAAATTAGGGGGGAAAAAAAAATTAAGCACCAATTATCTTTCCTCTTTACTTCCAAGTCAGTAAGAATTTTCATGAAGCACTCTCTGCTTCATGAAATACAAAGAAATAAATAACAAAGCAAAGCCTAGTGGTAATTTACAGCCAAGCTTCTGAAATACAAGGGTAGGTCAGAATCTAATCAGTACATGCTAACTTACAGTTATCCTATCCTTTAATTAAAACTTACAAAAGACTTCCAGGTGGTGTAAGTTGAGTAGCATTTAGCTTCTAATTTCCTGTTTCTTAGTGTTCTTTAGGGAGAGAATGGAATTTTAATTTATGTCTAGTTTCACTTTAAAGAAACATGTAATCTGTTCATGTCTCACTTTTTATACCACATATATAGTGATTTTAAAAACTAAGAGAAAATAAACTAAAACAATTAGTAAAGATGAAAAATTACGTAGTTGAAACTCAGTAAGTCTCTTTTAGGTCATTCAGTAATTATTTCCAAAAAGCCTTTGTCAATAGCTAATTATAATAAATCCATCAAAAGAGGATCTTGCAGCAAGTGTAATGCAGAAGTTTATACAGAAAAATAATCACATACTTTTCCAACGTAAAAGATGACAGATAGTGCTAAAGATAGTGAACACCTAAAGACTATAGGTATTCATATCTGAAAACCTATAGCAAAACTACGAGGAAAAATTCCAAAAAGTCTGAGGCTGGAAAAGAACATCCTCAAACTCTGAGAAATGCATTGTAGCTTGGTCAGTGAATCTGAAAGGCCTGTAAGAAAAACATACTGGAAAGAACAGTTTGATGCCACAAGAGCATTTTCAAGCAGCCCTTTTCCGTCTTTGTGTTGCCTAAGAGGCTGAGGCAGCCGACCAGACCTCCAAGAGCTCTGTCCAGCTCAAGAAGTGTTCCTCTGGTGTAAGCCATTACACACACAGCTGATGGAAATCTCTGGCCTAGCAGGGTGGAGGCTGAGCTGGTGGCGTGTGTCAGGGTCGCAGCTCCATTCCTTATAAATTATAAGAGCCTCACTTTCCTTGCTTTGCACTAGGAACTTAGAAACAACGAAAACCTAGCAGATAGAGCAAATAGAGCAAATAGAGCAGAGAGACCTCTACGGTGCCGAATGCAGATGAATAATTTCTAATTTCAGCAACATTTCAACAGACTTACAAGCAAATTCTTACCAGCTGAATAAGCGGGCTAATTAGGTCCGTCAGGGGTTTATTGATAAGCAGAAGGTCTTCAGCAGCCTGTGTGTCCCCTCCTGTGCCAGCTTTTTGTGCCTTAATAAGATGAGATAAAAATAAAATGCAACTTTGGTGAGCATTCAGTTATGAGAAACAAATAAGGCCCATTAGGCAGTAGCAGTTTGAATGGAAGTTTGAAGGAGACTTGCACACTCTTTTTTAGTTAAATACTCCTAGACTCCAAATGAGCAGTTACCCTCTGTGTCTGTAACAATAAGCACAAGCAAAAGGGCCTCATGCTGTTCTGCCCATTCTGAACAGGTGGAATATGCTGACCTACATTAATTTCTTCAGCAAAATGCTATGAACTGTATATATAAAAGTATCTCTAAAGCCAGAACACTCACATAACACTCCATGCACTCTGCTTTCTGCATATGAATTCTGTTTCAATGTGGCATACATATTTCCACAATAACAGTTCACCCAGAGCAAAATATATGACTGATAACAATATTCACTATGAAAATCTGTGTGAAAACAATGGTGGGCTTTTAAAAATTGCTTCACCAAAAAACCCATGGCAGGGACATTTTTAAAAAAGAAAGCTCTGTCCTGAAATACAATGCAACCTGGATTGTACACCAGTTCCTGTCCTTGTGTGATATGCTGGGCCTCTTAGGATTCCTCATTCTTCAGTGGATAATCCCAAGAATATCAAAAACAGAACATGAAGAAAAAGTGCTGGTGTTCATTTAAAAGTGCAGCTCATTTTAAAAAGGCAAATGTATCGCTAGCCTACCATTCTGCCTAAAAAGAATGATGAACATATTTTTTTCTTCTTAAGCACAATCTGTAATTTCTTTGAAATTTTTTTTTCAGCTTTCAAACAGAAACTTAGAAGACAAATGGAATGGCATAAGAAAGAGAATACTTCTGTGACTGCATGTGTGTAGAGGTTAAGTATGTACTTTTGAGGTACAGTAATACGTGATTTATAGCAAAAATTGATTTTCATGGAGTAATCCCTTTCTTTTACAAAGAACTGAAGGAAAATGCTTTGAAACCTCATTAAGAGAATGTCAAATTAAGCCATATACGGAGTCCAGAAGGAAACAGGTGCCAGGTAACTACAGGAAACATCAACATGCAACTTCAAACACATGCTCACCTATGTCCATTAAACCACAAATTTAATAAAAATGGGCCAGTGGGATATTTTTTGTCATTAGGGTAGCAGGACGGAAAGTAAGAAATATTTAGGATGGTGATCACCAGGAAATAAATTCCACTACCTGTAAAGTCAGGCGTACGACGTTTGCTGTATACATCAGCATGCAGTGCAAAATGTCAAGCAAGGACAGGAGCAGCGCACTTGCTGTTTTGCTGCTGCTTTTATCATCTGCCTCCAAGTACAGAGCCACAGTTTCTATTAGGAGATTGCAGATGTGCTGAGCCAGTCCTATAGAGAAAATGAGACAAAAAAAATACTATCAAAAGGAAAACAATTTTGAAGGTAGCACAGCTAAAAATAACATATTAGCATAAAACTAAATTTCATACACATCATGAATATTTATTACATTTCTTATTTTTTCTTTCATCTTTATTAGAGTTACCTTCCCCCTTTTTTTTTTTTTTTCTTGTCTGGGGTCTTGTCTTAGCTCTCTTTAGCTTTATAAAGAGAGCTAAATTAATGCAAACTTGCTAAATGCATGGAAAATTACATAACACATTAACCACACAGCTACCACATCTTTCTCATTTCTTTCTCTATTTTAATCCTTAACTTACCTGTAGCTGTAACACCTGTAGACCTGTAGTCTGTAACACTGCTCCTGCTGATCAGAAGCTATCAGTTTCTCCAAGAGCTGAGAAACTACCAGTTGCTCCAAGCTATATAGCAACTATATTGGAGACTAAACAACTGGGAGTCTAAAGTTTTCTTTCTTTCTAAAGAGGTTAGTTAACCACAACCTTCACCATATGATTTAACTGTAGAACTGAAAAGGATTATGCACAATATAACAGCAAGAATATCTCTTCCTTGTGGGATAATACCTAGAGTATTGAAAATGTTATATAAAAATCATATTTTTCTATGATACCAAAGATTACATTTTCCAAGACCCACTGATCCCTGTAAGTACTTCCATTAGAAAAGAATTCTGATTTATAATGACACTTTTTTTTTTTTACATTAAAAGCATACAAAGAGAATAAAATACTTGTTGGAATTCTAGCTTCATGTAGACAGCTGTGAATATTCAGTCATGATTTGGTAGAATTAGGAATTCTGTTTTCCCAGCCAGCCTTTTAATCCACATGCATTATAACTGCATCAATACATTGTCCTCCCTCCCCACCATGGAAGCACAACCAGCAGCATCTACAACAAATTCCACCACACAAAGCAGCGCAAAGTAACAGAAGTATCATGAGATGCGTCACCCTGTTTTGGATCATGGGTGAGGTTTCTGAGCCTGACATTCACTACAGTTGCTCTCAGCACTGTGTGCTGAAGAGCACTGTGCATCTCTGCAGCTCTCTGGACTGCAGGGCAACATGGATCTTGCTGCCAGGTCTGTGCTCACGTGGAAGCTCTCGAGGTAACAGGAGGATTCCCTGTTGCTGATGACAGGGAACAGCCTGGGCACAGCCAGGCACCAGCCCTGGTTGCAGCGCAGGCTGAACTACTGCAGCATTCCCCTAAACCAGCTATTCCTAACGAGTCCTTTGCCTCTTTCACTACTTCCTCTTACATTTCCTCTACATACATGAGGAATTAGAGTGTAACTGACTTTTGCCTGACAAAGTTTTTCAGTTCTTTGCAGTTGGAAAGGAGAAGAAAGAGAGAAGGCAGTTTAACAAGTAGTTGCTGGAGCTACCTCTAGTACAGTGGAGATAATGACTCTGAGGGAGGCTATGGGATGAGGAGGTCAGGAGTCCCTTTCTGCAGCCTGGAAGCCCACCAACCTCCTGCCATTTAGAAAAATGTATGTGAATAAAAGATACATTATTTCAGCCTTACTGAAATGATTACTAGACTCAGAATTGCCAGATCACATACTTTTATTACAACTTTCATAATATTGAATGAAAGCCTCTTTTCCTGCACTCATACTTCCGTAGAACTCTAGTCCCCATGACTGTAAAAAATACAGGAAAATATGACTGACGTGTATCCCAGAGATGCACAGTACTGCCACAAGACGAACAGAAAGGTATATGTTATTTTAAACTGTATTTTAGACTGTATTTTAAACCATCAGAAGTTTAAAGCCTCCAAACAACCACTGCTATAGAACCAATTCTTAAACACTATGAATACAGAGCAGCCTTAATGATTTGAGAAGTAATCATTTTTACAAATATAAAAATATAAGATGGAAACAAGACATTATAAGATAACAATGAGTATTTTACCCCATCAAGGTTTCGAGAGCAGGTATACATATGGGGTGCCCAAGCATGCTTGCTTTGAAAGCTGCCGCATTAACTAACTTAAATGAAAGGTTTTCCTCCCCCTTTCTTTCCCTCCTCGCTTTCCTAAGGAAATTAAATACAAAAACATTCCTTTGCAATATAGTAACAGGTCAGGATTGTTAAGACTTGCACTCTTTTTAGATGTCACATCTTTGTGGTTTTTTATGACTACTTGTGTTATTCTTCCACAACAGTTTGATTGATGGACTATAGCTCAGGCTAAACTTTGAATTTCCTCTTTTTTTGTCTGCATAACCAGATTCTCAAAATCATATCAGTCTAATTGTGCACATTTAATTTCCTTCTTTTTGTTTTTTAAGCACAGTTTCTGCTGCAGTTCTGAACACTTCATACAAAAATGAGACGGCATGCAGAGACCTATTTCAGTGACGTCACCACTACCCACCAAGAAGAAAATAAACAGACATAATTGCATGTCTACCCGACACAAAACTTGTGGTTATGCTATGCCTTTTTTTCACCAGGCTAAATTAGAACAAACCTAAGAAAACAGTGCAGCAAACGCTGGTCCCTATCAAAGCGAGGTCTGCAAAATTTCCTGCAGGGATATGTCCAAGTACAGTCTGTTTCTCCCTGTATATGACCACAAAACCCAGAGCCACATCAAAATGAATGAGTCACTTCTATTATTTGCAGCTGGCTTACATGTGACCCTTAGGAGAGGGACTTGGGGACTGACGCGGAGAGGACCTGTCCAGTGAAGGGACAGTTGCTGTCCCCATTGTATGTGTTGTTGTGTGTTTGCAGCAAGAACTTTGAGGCAGCAGTCCCCGCTGCATGACAGCCTGCAGTGCAAAGTGACCAGCAGTTAACGAAGCAAAAAGATCTTTGACTCCAATTTGCAATCCCAGCCTTTTCCAGTTTGAAGAGACGGGCTTGTTTATTCTCTTGGCTGCACCAGACTGTGTCTGTCTGGCAAGCAGCTCCCTTCTCCTGAGGTCCAGTGCCCGAGGAGGTGAAGAGGAAGCTCATCCTTCTCCACACCCATACACACATGAATGTAATCCCACAGATTTTAGTCTCTTGAGCTGCTTACATCCAAGGCAGATGCAAACATATATTAGGATCATCCTTCTGTGCATGTGAAATGCTGCAGAATTCTCCCCATTTACTTAGTTATTGAAAACATCAGAATTATTTTATTTTACAAAGATAGATATATGCGCATACAGAGTTAGAGATACCAAGATACATTTGTTAATTTTGGAAAATTTGGCTTTAAATCTTTTCCTGTTCTTAAAATACTGTAAGAAAATGCAACACATCAGAAGTATATTATAAAGACATCCAAAATTAAACATCCATGCAAAATGTTCCCTAACACACTGATTGCTGAATGAATCACACAAACATTTGGTTCCACAGATAAAAAATAAAACAGATGGATCTTTTGCCAAGTAAATAATATTTCAGACATATCCTTTAAAAACACTTGGTGTCACAAACAAATGAATATCGAAGGCCACAACTGTAGACATGTAAATATACTCCTTGCTTATGCCACAAGACAAAACATACAATCCTTGTGCTCAAAAGCAAAAGCTGGGGAAAGTGGTATAATTTACAGTGACCTTGTCAAAATGCAATAGGAGTTTAAGAGCCCTGGCCACTGGCACTGTACCCAAATTACTCAAAGGCAGCTACAAAGATCAAGACCTATCAGTATTTCAAAGAATTTAATCCCAAACCAGATGGTGTGGAAAAAAGAACATGCTAAAGAACATGCCAAAAGAGAAGGAAACGTAAACTACTGAAACAAAACATATCACATTATATAGTTTATATTTGACTATAGTTTATATTTAGCCTAGTAGTTAAATTTATTATAATGCTTCACAGTACACTATTTATGCCTTAAATATATTTGTAAAGGAAAGGGCATTTTCAAAATATCCAACCTCACTGCAGTTATTTGCTATTTAAAACTTACACAAAAGTGCGACCAAACAACTTGGATTTTTAAAGTCCTAGAATTCCTGTGTTGACAAATTAGCATAGTTAGAATTACAGCAAAACTGTTTTAATTGTTATTCTAGTTAATAATCTGTGTTACGAAGATGGTATCCAAAATTTCAAACCTTGCTTTTATAGCATTTGGCAAACCTAGTGTGTTCACTGAAGAATAATTTCTGAGCCTAAAGAGCCCCCTGCAATGAACTGAACATGTAATAGATAGTGTTTTATGAATGTGGCCTGTGATGACTATGTTTGTGTTTTACAAATCTTTTTGAAAGATAAAAGGAGTCTTTCGGCCCATGATACATCTAATCGGATGGAATGTGCCGTGATACCTTCTGGAATGAAAATTAGAGATGAGGTATTTCATTCTCATCTATTAGCAAGACGGATAAAGGGAAAGAAATCTTCACTTCCAAATCATATGAAACATCAAAGGACGGCCTAGGAAGCAATCTTCCAGGCGATCCTTTCATGCCTAGCAGCAACCGGAGCACTCGGCAAAGCCGGGTTTGCTGAAAGCAGAAGGAAATGTTCGAGCAGCTCCACTTGCCCCAGCAACGCTGCCACGCGCTCCGCTGACAGGCAGGAAAGGCCCCAGCCCGGCTAAAAGGTTTCTCCTTGTTCCCAACATCCCTTCCCTCTCAGGAGATCTGTTTTTCCTGTTTGGATCTCACCTGTCCCAATGACTGTGCAGGGATATTACAGAGTGGGTGTTTACTAGTCTTGCCTTCCTTCTTTGACTTTCAGGGTGAGTTTCTATTTTTTTTATTAGTTTTTTAATGAAACTAAAACTGCATAGCCACAGTAACTGGCAAACATATTTCATGGTTTCTTTTTAGTTAATGAGAAAACTCAAAATTACTGCTAAGAATCATTGCAGGACAGTAGTCTGATGGACCTTTTTGCACAGAAAACAGCCCCTCAGAGCCCAAGCACCGAAAACTCTCCCTTATGTTCTAAAGGTTCTTCCTAAAGACTTATTGACCTAGATAAACCTGGGACTTAACTGGCACTTCTTTTGTGCCAAAGTCCCAGTAGCAAAGCTCTGTTTTTGAACAACTGAGAGTCATCAATCTAAAGAAAATTCTATGTTCAGGGCAGCAAAAATTTTTAAAAGGCACATTCTTTTTATTCTTAATTAGGTTTTCAGAACAACTGTTAAGTGTTAGCTGCATAATACTATTGCATAAAAACTACACTATGATCTAAAATTAGGATGCTACGGATTTCAAGATTTGGTGAGTCATGCACATCGTATTCTGTGGAAAGAGAAAGAAGGAGCTATTGAAATTATCAATTGCATGACTGCTGCTCTGAAAATTACTTCCTACTCTGACCTTAAAATCAATTAGCACTTAAGGAAGCACATTCTGTACATTTGGATAAGCTACTGGATATTCTATGGCTGGGTAATGAATCACTGACTGTGAGGAACAAAAATCTCATTTTAAGTGGTCACACTGCAGTGGTCAGGGCTGTCCAGAGCTTCCCTTTATGGGAATCTCAGCTTTTCTGCCACAAGGCAGACACTGCAAGATGTGCCATAGCAGGCAGTCCTTCCCCTGCATCCACAAAAAGGGATACAGTGAGGGGCAATTGGGAAAGAAAAACCAGTTATCACCTCTATTACAACTAGGTTGGAGCGGATGAAGAAGCATTACATTGATTCTGGATGCCCAAGAGAAATGCCCAACTGACATCCACAATGTTTTTTTGGTTAGAATCACACATTCAAGGACAGAGACATGACACGGATCTTCTTGTCTTCTTTCAAAGTTGGCAAAGTTTGGCAGCTGTTGTTAGAAGAAAACAATTTACTGAAATGCTGACATCATTTCTTGGTGCAGAAAAGAAGGCTGAACTAATGACTCCCAGGGGAACTGTGACAAACTCTTGTAGGCCAAAGAGAATCCTCCCAAGACAGAAGCTGTCAGTTGTCTTTCTTAGAACATTTAATCTATGTAACAATCACACAAGTCATTAGGACTAACAGGTATTTAGAACAGCTCAGCGGTTCAAAAAAAAAAAAAAAGTCTTTGTGGGTTTTTGTGGATTTTCTCATTAAAAAGATTTGAGAATAACAAATGATAGGAAAAATATAACTTCCTGAACAATTTAGTACTCACAAAAAATCACCTACTGCTAAAAATACTTGACTGGTCAGTACAAAACCAGCAAAATACAAGAAATTTTACAAACTGAGCAGGACTGTGGTTAATCTACATGAAGAACTGTGGTTAGAATGACATACATGGAAAATGAATATTTCTGAAAGTCACAATCACTGATCTCTTACGAGTTTCTATCATTTGAAAAAAAAATAGAAAGAGATTTTTTTTCCTGTTCCCTGAATCCCCTGTACGTTTTGTAACAAACTTTCAGGTGAATTCAAGTTTTGGTGTCTGAATGACTCAACCATATTATAATCAAGTCAGAACATGTAATCAAGGTGTTTGAAACCAAGTTCACAGCACATCTGAGTATGTAACATCAAAGTTTTAAAAGGCAGGGGATTTTGTTCTAAACAGCCTTCTCCGAGAGGGTCCTTATTCCCAGGAGTGTAACTTGTTGAACATGAGCACACACTTGTTCAAAAGGAATCAGAAGGTAAGATGTTTCTACTTCTGTCAGAAAAAAAATCTGAAGTTGACATGAGAGCGCGCTGTGCAACTACGGAATGTAATGATGTTCAAGAGATCTCTTTAGAGTCTTGATAAGACTTCAGAGCTGTCTCATTTCAGCAGTCAGATTTGATTTGTTTGGATACCATACAATTGGCATCGCAGTCTCTGGAAATGCTGTTCACTCCTACCGTTCAGTAAGTAGCATGAAAACAATTGGACAAAAAATGGACATTAATCAAAAAGATACGAGAAAAATATAACAAAAATGATAGGGCCCACTGGCCACACATTTTAAATGCTCATATAAGCAAGGTTACAGAACTGGACATAACCAAAATGTTTCTTTCTTTAATTATTTATTAAAATTCAAGTTTTGCTTTTCCAAGATGAAAACTAATACCCACAAGCATCCTAAGATATGCTGCCAGTTCTGTCATTAATGCATGTTATATACATCACAAATAAGATCCTTTTTTATTGACCAAGGAGCATAAAGCCCAAAATCCTTGATGGATATAAAACTGAGTGTTATTATCCCAAGAGGTAATCAACATTATGGTAGAAAAGAATAAAGGCACACATTCATTTCAAATGCTTTGTTTACTGCAAATACTTCCCAGGTGTTTGCTAGTGACCAGCTGCTGGAGGCCACTATTGCCACAGTTTAGGGGGGCAAAGTGGAGAGGATGGGAGGGTGAGTACCTGGAGAGGGTTGAGTTGGAGGTACGGTAATTTCAAGGGGTAAATATTTAAAATATTTCTGTCCCTAGAGGTGCATGTGTTAGGCATTTAACCTGAATTGTTCTCACATGCTCTGAAACATTTTTTTTGGACACAGTCTTTCAATACATCAGTTTTGCAGGGCTTGCAAGCAGAACCTTCAACAGTGAAAAGAACAATAAGACAGTGATAAAATCACATTGTCTGGGTTGACTGATATTACTGCTGATATTAAATAAGCTTTTTTAGCAGCTCTTCTAATATTTTCTCCCATATTTCAAAGACATTAGAGATCATATTCCATTATAAAGCACAATTATGCTACCTGTAAAGTCAAATCCTGTTAGATCTACTACATCTCTTACAAAAACAACTAAAATCTCTTGATTTTTTCAAGTTAGGTAGTTAGAAGTTAGATAATGCTTAGCAGGTTTTAATGATGCATATGAGAAAAAAAAGTTACATCTTAGTCTTTGAGATGAAACAGTCTTTAAAACCTCCTCTAAAACAAGACTGAGAAATTAATGGTTGTTGTTTTGCTTCACAACTACACAGAAAAGCTTCCACCTGCATGTTGTGAATTAATACATGGTGCATGCTTTATAAAACTAAAGGCTCCATAAAGCCCTCAAACAAAAACTAAACATGCAATTCCTCCTTACCAAACTGAAATCTGTTCATTTTTCTTAGATCATAACTTTTCATTCAACAAGATTTTTGGAACTGGCTTTTGACTTAGAGGTAATTTGCATCCTGGGCTTAATTTAGATCAGAAATTCTTCTAAAGAGATTGCTATTTTAATGAAGAATTCCTATCGCATAAGATTAAACTTTGTTTATCAGCTTCAAATATCTCTCTGTGCCTCTGCTTTGGCATCAGCTTCCCCTTCTGCCAAATCTTTTAGACACCATATTCAAGCTTAAGAAAGCTGCTTTTCTGACAAAACCTGTACGGTCCAGATAAGAACAGCTTTAGGAGGCAGATACAGCACTAGACTATTGTCACAAATTGACAACACTCAATAGCTTTGAACAATGTTACCAGCACTAATTGTTCTAGTTAGACATTCAAAAGTCCCTGGACTGACAGTGATAAAGACTAATGAACCTTGGCTTTAGAAAACTCTGAATTTTTCAAACAGTTTTGAAAGGCAGAAATAAAACAGAGCTAAGCAATATTCCTACATATATTTAGTAATGAATAAATGTAAAAACTCTATACATTTCTCTACTTAAAAGTTGTGCTTTGGAGGAAAAAAAGTATTTATTCCTTTTCCTCTTGGTTTATTTTCATCAGCCTTTCACAGGATCAAAACTCACCAAATGCAAATACTTGGATTTCAAAGTGAGAGTCTTTTAGAATTATTACAACTACACCGAGGAACAATAGCAAAAGCTAGAGGATAAACTAAAGGAATTCGTCAGTGGTCATTACAGGAAAACTGGATCTGTAACACAATTTCCTGTAATGTTCTACATTAGTATCAGTTAAGTTCAGAAACAAAATAAAAGACAACCAGTAACTGCAACCATCTGAGGTGACCTTGGCATATTTACACTTATGTGATCAAAGGATTTAAAGTGCAGTCAAGATGTCACATGACAGTAAATCTGGTTGTGTAACTAGAACCAGATAATGCCATAACCACGATGACAGAAATTGCTGGCTCTGACACTGAAACATTTGAACTTACTCAGTTAACTGTTTTCCCAAAAAAGCATTAGGAAATTTTTAACCAGCAGGCACACTTTCTAATTTGCTCTCCTCTGGCCAAACAATAATGCCACATTTCATTAAATGTCCAAAATCTAGCCACAGACTTCTTGCCTCAGATATTATTACTCCTTTTTGTTAAGTGGTTCAGTTTTATGTCTTGTCTGATTTAAATGGAAACTTGTCCTGCTTTGGCCTTTGCAGGATCTCTGACCTTCCTACCAGGATTGCTGAGCTCAAACCTCTCTCATGGTGATCCTCCTCTCACCTCAGGCTGTAAGTAAAGCACCTTGCCCAATACTCACCAATAGTACAAGCTACACCAGCAAAGCCTTCAGCACAGCTACTTGACCCTGGCATCAAACAAGCTAAGCTGCCTAACTGCCTGGCCTAACAGTTCTGCTCATTTAAGTCAAGATGCAGTCTTGACTCCAAAAGAATTAAGTGCCTCTGTGTAGCTTTTGTGAGGACACTGCTGGAAGATCATATAGAACTGTTTGGTCTGCTACACTATCTTGGTCTAAGCCACTCATCTTTGAAAACGAAGTAATAAATTACATCAGCTCCCTCAACAAGGAGCAGGACTGGACCCTGCTGTGGATGCTTTAGCTGAGAATCAGGGCTCTTGCTGCTTTATTCGAGATCCAACCAATTTCTTCCAGGTGAGGGAAAGAAGTTAAGGGCGTTGCTACAAATACAGTGTGAAAGATGGCCACCACGGAACAGAAAACATGGCTTTATGACCCTTGGGTTGAGCTGGTGCCTTGTGAAGATGTACAATGGAAAAGTGAAAAGCACTTGTTGTATAAGGTCTGGTTCACTGCCTCTTCTCTAGCACAGCTGCATGAAGCAAAAGCAGCTCTGACAGCAAGACTGGAAGACTGAAAATCTGCCAAACTGCACTGTCAATGAATTATCACAGAACTGAAGAGAAGCACATGGAAAAGACAGCAGAAATGAGAGATTTAGAGGCCTGTGCTGCCATTCAGAGAGACCTGGACAGGCTGAAGAGACAGGCACAGAAAAAAAAAACTCATGAAGTTCAACCAAAAAAAAAAAAATGCAAGGTCCTGCACCTAGGGAGGAATAATCCCATGTAGAGGGGTGACCTGCTAGAAAGCAGCTCTGCTGAGAAGGACCTAGGAGCTCTGGTGGACAAGTTAACCATGAGCCATCAATGTGCCCTTGTGGCCAAGGCAGCCACTGGTATCAAGGGGTGCATTAGGCAGAGCACTGCAGGCAGAGAGGGATCCTCCCCCTCTACTCAGCCCTGGTGAGGCACATCTGGAGTACTGTGTCCTGTTCTGGGTTCCCCAGCACAAGAGAGAGGTGGAGCTCATGGAGAGAGTCCAGCATAGAGCTACAAATACGATGAAGGGACTGGAGCATCTCTTATGAGGAAAGCAGAGCAAGCTGGGCATGTTGAGCTTGGAGAAGACTGAGAGGGGATCTTATCTTAGACAAATATCATAAGGGAAGGGATCAAGAGGATGAAGCCAGACTATTTTCAACAGTGGCCAAGCGATAGGACAAGAGGCAATGGCCACAAATTGGAATGCAGCAAGTTATGTCTGAATTTGAGGACAAACCTCCTTAGTGTGAGGGGTGACAGAGTACAGGGCCAGGTTGTCCAGAGAATCTAAGGACTCTGCTTCTCTGGAGATATTCAAAACTTCCCTGGATGTGATCCTGTGCAACATGCTCTAGGCGACCCTGCTTGTGCAGTGGGGCTGGACTAGATGTTCTCCAAAGGTCTCTTCCAACCTGAGTCATTCTGAGATTCTATGATTTATATAACTAAGTTTTCAGAGTAGCAATTTCACAGCAAGAAAAGGTCAAATACCTTGCACAGCTTAGTCTGTCAGAATGTTCCACTCAACTGGAACAGCAGGATACAACTCAAGCTGGGAGACTGGGTTTCACAGGCAGCAAAATACTGGCTAGCTTTATGGATCTGATTTAGGAGTTTATTTGCAATACCAGCTACTGCAATATCAGCTTATTTGCAGTACAGTTATTTGCAGTATCAGTTACTGCCTTCTGAATGTGATGCTGTAACAGTGTACAAGCATGATCCATATGAATATCTTTTATTGACATATGTTTGCATTCCATAAATTTAACTGCAGCGGGCTAGCTACATCCTGTATGGGTCAGTTAGTCCAGCCATAGAGAATATCTGTATCCACGCTCATCTCCAAAAGTACAGATCTGATCTTAGTGATTGACTGACCTAATTGTCCAAGTGAGCAAAATCTTGTGAGGAATCTTCTTTCCCTGTCTTCTGTCAAACCCCCTTAGCCTGCCTTGATAATCTGTTCCTTTGAGTATCATATCCACCTCTCCTTATCTTGTTTACAGCTTCTCCTTGTAGCGTATGGAAAGGAGTGCCTTTAAATTCAGAGAGAAATCAAACAGCAGTGCAAGAAGATGAATTCACCAACATTCATAGTTAATTCTGAAAGCAAATGCAGAATCACCTGCAAATGCAAAAAGCAAATTCTGGAATCATCATCCTCTTTTTCCAGGTTAAATGATGTTATAAACCCACACTTTATGTTATTTTGGGTTGGGGGCTGGAAAAAAAATGTGTCTGTCGGTGTTTGGAAGGGACACAGCAAGTCAATTCAGCAGAAATGTGTATTAAATGGCTATTGAGTCATTATGGATAATTTTACTATTTCTTTCAATTTCTATATAAAGTAGCATTTCTGCTGTTACCTCACCCAGTGAAATAAGTCATATTTCATGGCTATATCATTGACTAAAAGATATAGATCATAATCTGGGCATAATAGCTAGGAAATATGATCTAAAAGTGTGAGTAAATCCATTAACAACACTTCATAGGATTTTGCTCACAGGAATAGAAGTAAGAGTTTCTTGAGTAAGCAACCTGCAATATATGAGAAGCAAAGAATGGCCTTCAGGAAAGACAAAGCAAAACAACATGAGGGCAGGTGAACAAGATTTTTCCACCCTTTTTGTTATCTTTTAATAAGATGAGTTGTAATGGGGGTAAAAATTTTCCCAATTTTTACAATTTCCTAAAAGACACTAAAAGAAAAAGGACTTTAAGATTGTTTTAAGAGATCTTACGTCTTCCCCCATTCATCTGAAAAATTCAAAGGAAAGCAAGAAAGAAATATTACTTACCAGACAAAAAAAGAAAGAATTCCTAATTGATGCAACAATTTCTAACAACACAGAGTCACCTACAGGAATTTTTAGATCTTATTTGTGAAACAGGAAGTAGTTCTTTAAATGAAAAGTTATACTGTTTTGATAAAAACTGATATTTGAAATCCATCTAGCCGTGTTTGTACAAAACTTATGCTGGCACATATCAAACTCCATAAACATTCCTTACAATTTGAAATTAGAAGGAAAAAAAAAAAAGAAAAAAGTTTAAGCTAAAATGAGACAAGATTTTTTTTTTTTTTAAAAAAAGGCTTTGCACCACACTTAGAAAGCATTAAATATATATATATATATATATATACACATTGCATCATTGGTTGAGCATTTGCACATAGGGATTCTCGTCAGAGTAGCTTAATCACTGTCCCTCACTTAGAGGTTACTGCAGCAGGTCAGTTACATTTACCCTCACAGCTGCTTTGCAAAAACTATTCATATGCACATATGTTGTATATATAGACATAAAATGTAATTGCTATAAAATGTAAGTTGGCATGCACAGGAGTATACATGCTATCAGTCACCAAATCAAATCTAGAAAGCATTAACCAAAAATTAAAGTCAATACACACTAGTTCAGGAGGGGTAACTTGCTTAAGCAACTTCACCAAGAATACAAATAAGACATCATGGCTTAGAATAGTGGAAAATCTATATATTAATGTTAATTATGGCTCTATGGCTTCAGACTTCAGAAGAAACTTACGAATTCATACCTCTCCAAGTAGGTAAATATTATTCTCTATTACCTTAAAAAATAAAGTTGTTAACTGAAAAACTAACCTAGCTCTCTCAGGTCCCCCAGAGATGCTTTCTTGCTCAATACAAGGAAGCAGAATTGACAGATGGACAGGATAATACTTGGATGCATGATAAACAAATCAGCATATAATCAAGGAGTAGAGACAAACACTCCAAAGTTTCCAGTGCTGCCCCTTTTTAATTTAAGAAGAAAATTGTTCTCAAGTTAGAAGAACTTTAAACAGTTAAACAGCTTGTGGGTAAACACATTTGTTTAGTCCACACTTTTCTTAGCAATTGACAAAATGAACTTCCTTCAGTAGAGTCAAGTAATTACATCTGAAGAAGAATATTACTCTTATGGCAGAGAAATGATTGATGTTATTTAATTTTGTATACAGTATTTCATATCTTTAAAATTTTATGCTTTCCCTGAACTGGCAGAGATATATTGCTTTCATATTGGGACTGTCCTATCGGCTAGAATTGAAAATAAATAATAGCTCCAAAGTCTGTGGAATAGTAACTGTATCCAAGCTGGGTAAATTTTCAAATATATAGCTATGTTTTGAATTTCATTCCTTATCTCATTGCTTAACTAATTATAACTGACAAGCTACACATGGACAATGTCATAATTAGATTTTAATTTATTATCTGCAACAGCTTAAACAGTTCATGTCATCAGTGGTTAACTTGTAGCTGAAATGATAGCCAGGCTTTTACCTAATTATTCATTTTCTCCAAAACTGATCAAATCCACTCGGCCTAATACATGAACTGGTTGCACTTCACCTCACAAGAACACTTGAGTAATGTCCAACAGTGTTGCTTAAATTACACATGAGGAAAAGCTGCATTGCAGAATGAATCTGGATGAAGACTTAATCTCTAAAGGAAAGGATGGAACTACCCTTTTTATGGGTAAGCAGATGAAAAAGGACATAAAGCTCTAACGTGTTGCACTTTTTTTTCAGAATCCTGACTTTTTCACTAGAGTGCTTGCAAATCTCCTCACCATTAGGTGCAAAATCCACAACTTACACATTTATACCATTTAAAATGTATTTTTCAAATTGGTATTTTGCTCCTAAGTTTTACCAGACAATATAATTGCTCAGTCAAAACCTGAAACCTTAATTTTGCCCAAGTATTTGAAAAGTATCAATGGCTATCTATTACAATTGGTATACTAGAAATACTAAAGCAGATTAAATTTTGAAATAGCAATAGTCATTGAACCAATTTCCCTTTCAGCTTAAACAAAGCTGATCAGCTATATCATCATATTTCCTTGTAGGGCCTTTCAAGCCTGAGCACCATAGAATTAAAAGAATTGATTCTTTTTTTCACTGATCTTTTAATTTAGATGTTAAACTTAGATATTTCAGGTAGCTTAATCAGCCAGGTATGGTGGCATGTCTGGCCATGGAGGCTGAAGGTTACTTCAACGACATTTCTCTTTTATAGTATAGCACCAGCAAGAAAAGATGTACCAACCTGTTGAGCCCTTATTAACTTATTTTATTCTTTGAAGCCTTAGCAAGTGTGCTGTGACATTTTGCTCGCTATGGATATGGCTGTTAACAACAACAGGCTCTGTTCTACTTGAATGGCATACCTGTTTCTCACAGGAATTACACTTTCTATTTTCATTCTTTTCAAGTGGCTCTATTGTTGAATATCACAAGATGACAGAAGTTATTTTTTACTCAAAGACTGTGCTACTCATATGTTATTTTGATATTGTTCCCACTTATCTTTTATGATACCAGACTTGGAAGTTTACCCATGTCATAGTCTTACGACTGAGTGGTTGCAATTTTGGGACATCTTAATGTTTCTTAACAGTATCTTTTTATATCTTAACAGTATCTTAATACTGTTAAAAGACACTCTGAACTTCATAACATCCTCCTAGAGACTTATTCAGGCTCAGCCACTACTGACTTCTCATATTCACTGTTACTTATATGGACACATTATTCCTATCTTCTATACACACCTCTTCTCAAGAGTTGAGCTAATTATCGCAGTATTAGCTGGGAGTTATAGAAGTCTCACATCCTGCAGGATAAATGTTGTAAAATGCATGCCTCCTACCTGGGAGGCTTTCTCTGTTATATCCAAAAGAGACAGTACAGCACCTGCTGTGACTGGAGATGCAAGCCTATCAGCACTCATTTTTTTGTACATTAAAAAATAATTCTTACTGTAACAAAAGCACTTTGTTTCTGAACATTGACTGTGCATAGAAAAACATTCTTAGTACTCATATTCACATTAATTTCCCTAATTTATTCTCCTTGCCACTCTTTCCATCCAGAATTGCCGTATGTTGCAATGAGCTAAGCCACAGATAGTTAGGTGTTGTACAATAAACAGATGAAGAGTATTCTCTAGGAAGAACATGTTTTCTATTTTCAGTCACTGAACACATACTCTTGATATTGTATTCTGCAAAAGTTTTGCAGAAAATTCATGCAATCTTATAAGTGTCATCAAGACCAGTACTTTTAGCTGAGACACTGTTAATGACTAAATAAATTGGAGATCATTTAAATGGTGCCAATTTATTTAGCATGAAAATAGCACAGTAAAAAATAATTCCGAATTTCCTTACCTGATATTCTATCTTGAAAAGATTATTCTTATAAAATGGTCTAAAATGTTCTGTATTTAAAGGCAAGGCTTGATTGTAAGCTAGGCAGTACAAGAATAAGCAAATGGCCTCAGAAGAAGGAACCAATCAGAATTTGTTTTCTCTAAATCTTTTCTTAACAACTGTCTTAGGGTTATTTAAGGTAAACTCCTCTTTTGGAAGGATCTTGCAACTTTGAAGTCAAATATTCCAAAAAATCTTCTGCATTCCTTAAATCGAAGTCCCAAGCAATTTCCCACCATCTCTTATCACTGTCTATGAGTACCATTACCTAGCTGACAAGAAAGTCTAATTTCTTGACTGTTGACAATTTATGTGTCGAGAGTGCTGGCAAGGCAAGATAGATGGTGTTAATAAGGCCTAAGCAATGGGCAGCATAATCAAACATCTTTTGGAGACTGAAATACCATTATTTTTGAGAAAAATGATAAGCTACGTTAGCTACAAGCCTTTAGCACCTATGTAGAAAGCTCAGATTAAGCTCTGCAATTAAGTTAAACATCTATGCATGTAAAAGATTAACTCCCAATCATTTTTAATAGAAAAAAAATGTTAAAGCTGGATTGTTGGTATCACAGTTGCCCCTTTTGAGGTACACAGTATTAAACAGACTTAAACAATGCAACACACACAGACATTTGAAATCTGATCTCTTGACATTTGACTAAAACACAGAGTAATTGACCACAGGATGAATAGTTGACTATTATCTTTCTTTCATGAGGTTCAAATGAGTTGTAACAATCTGACCACAAAGTTTTAATGAAGGTCTTTTCATTTTAAATAACTCTCCCTACTTTAAGGGCTCATCATGCTTTTCCTAATACAGTATTGGATATAACAATTGCTGTACCTAATACTCTACATTTCCACTAAAAGTCTTTCCTTTGGAAATTCATTCATTTTCATTAAATTGCTTAAACTGCCATTCACTATTAACAGCTTTTACATTAAAAAAAAAAA
>VZSG01000149.1:825933-936865 GCA_013398315.1 Nothoprocta pentlandii
CAATTAGATAGTAAAAAACACTTAATTTTACTTTAGTTGCTGAGATTCAACAGCATTGACACATACAGGATAAAATTTAGGACTTGTACCATGTCATGGAAACTCTAGCGATGAGTTTCCCTACTTTAGGGATCCCCAACTTTAGGGATGATAATCTCATGCCAAAAAGCTAAAAAATGTAAACTCATTAGTAAGCAAAATTGCAACAAACAATTCACAAGATCAGGTTTTGGCAGAAACCTTTCTTAAAGGTTAATTACTTTTCTCTATACCAAAATAGATGTTCATACTAAAGTAATAAACTCAAGGGCTATCAGAAGTACAGGAATACAGTATATGATCATCTCATTTGTTCCACACATGCCTTTTATTGCACTTCTCTATGTGCTCTTCTCATGTTTCAGGTTGTCAAGAAATGTTTTCTAAATCCATTCTTTAAAAGTGGTTGGTTAATCTGGAGTTAGTATATTGTATTGCAGGTCCAAATACAACAGATGATTGATGAGCCCATGGTATACTTTTCCTCAGCTATGACCCTAATTTGGACCTCTCTCCTTGCCTCAACTATTGATTATTTTAGAATCAATAAGGACTTAAGGACTTTGTTTTCTGGACCTCTGTGAGCTGTCAAATGAAATTAAAGCTTTCCAATGCTTTCCAAAGGATTTGGAAAGAGGAAGGAAAGAAACAGGCAGACAGAAGCCAAGAGAGGGCACGATTCACTTCCTTAGAAGACGACTCGAAAAGTGACTGTCACTGTCCTGTCTTTTTAGCACTGCATCTTTAACTCTTCACAAAAGACCATAGGCTAATCCCATTCTTCTTACTGGCTTCCAGTCTCAGTAATTAAACTGAAATATATTATTCCTTTCAGATTATGAAGTAAAATTGTCATTAATATTTTAAAAAATGCTTGAAAGTTTATCAACTTTTACTTTTATATAGTATAGGCAATTTCAAATTCCCCCTTTGACTTAAATTTCGGTATGCTATTCTCTATTTCACCACTAAACATTACAGGTGGCTAACATTACATGCCCAATATACCATACCATAAAATGTCTCAGTTCAGGGGAGAGAGAAATTCATCCCGGACAGAGTACATTGTATGAAAGTTGCTAAAATGTATGAGCATATTATTTTTATTAATTTGAAACTACAGCAGTAGTAATGCAGCAAGAGCCATCATGAAATACTTCTTGAGAAAGGGGAAAGTTCCACATGTGGTCTGCAACCATTTAAAAACCTGTATCATATAATACAAACTCTGTATGAGGGAAAAAGAGAGTTCTAAAAGCTAACAACCGCAAAAAGAAAGAGTACCCAGGATCTGTGACAGATACATCAGCTGAGAAGTTGTTTCTTGGCAGTTGAAGAAAGGCATATAAATAATTGCAAAGCAGTCTTCATTGCTATGCTCTTAAACAAAAAATCTCTGATAGCCAAAACACTCAACTGTGCTCCTAATCAGAGTCCCCTACAATGTGTAGCGAGCATTTGGAGTTATTAACTTCCAATGAACTGCGTACAGATGAATAATTATCACAGTGTCATAGGGAAATAAGATAAATTAATCAGTCAAAATATTCTGTCCTCAGTGCTCTTGGACAGCATATTAGCTCATAAATGTTGAATGTCTTCATTAAGAGTCTGGATATAGGCTGTTATAGCATGGAACAGCATGCACCTTCAGTGGGTTTGCAGATCACATGGAAGTGGGGCAAGCAATTGATGCTAATGAAGCTTTGGGCCACCACTCTGAGCTCAAGAAGCTAGAGAAGCAGCAGCCATAAGCTCCTTGAAGTTTCAAAAAGGTAAATACAAAGTTCTGCCCTTGGGATGGAATAACATGTGCAGCAGTGTAGGGAACCAACTGGCTGCAAGCAAATACATCGTGTGTTCCAGCCCCCTAACCATCCTGGCTGCCTTTCCCTGGACTTTCTCCTCCTTGTCAATGCCTTTCTTGCAGTTTGGACACCATACTGTCTGGTGTCCAAACTGAACATCATATTCCAGATGCAATCTCCCACGTGCCATGAAGAGGGAAGTAATCAGTTCCCTCAACCTTCTGGTTATTCTTTCTCACACAGACCAGTATGCAGTGTGCAAGGGCACACTGCTGATTCATGTTCAACTTTTCCATTTGGACTCCCAGACCTTTTTCTGCAAATGGGAGAACTTCAGTGCCCATGTTACTAGATCATGTCCTTCTTTGTAACACAAAAAAAATAATTCAAAAATGACAGTTAAACATTAGTGAAAGTAGGAGAGGAACTTCAAGATATTTTCCTGTGTTGAATAGCATACATTTACAATGGACAATGAAAGAGGAGGAAGGGAAGCCCTCCACCTTGTACAGAGTATCTTTTCACCTGCTTTCATTCAAACAGAATCCTACAGCCCACAACTATTAAATCAATAGTTTCATAATGTTCTTACAAACCAAGTTATTTAAGGTGTTATTTAATTGACCATTAGGACCTTAATCAGTAAGGCACTGGCCAAATTCTGTACTCTTTCAGTACTCTGAAGATTAGCCAATTGGTAAAAGGGATGTGAGAAGACAGGAACATTACTTAAGATAAGTTATTTCTGCCTGCACTGCAGTTCTTCCTAGTCAGGATGATGAAGTTCAGTGAGCCCAAGTTACTGTTATCCAATCTCCGATGATCTGAAAGCATTACTAGAATCATTTATGACATGGCACAAGGAAAAGATAAAAGACTTTAATAATGTTTCTATCCCACTTCCTCAATTTGGGAACTATCATGATGGAAAAGATGCATTTCTTTGTATGCCAGAAAAATAGTAGAAGAGCACTGGCACCAGCAGCATGAAAAATATGAAAAGCTTTGCCTTGTGAGACAGTACAGAGATGTATAGAGAATAGATGTAGTTTTACCATGTTGTTAAATAGCTTTGCCCCTAATTAGCCATGCCGAAAGGCACAGCATAGTACTTAGTGCAAAGCATCCCAAGTATGTGCCTGTAGTGCTATGGGATTTGCACCCCCTTCTTTGCATGCCACTGGGCAGTTTTAGCAAGTCACCCAGTTGCCACTCAAGTCAATGCTTATGGAGGATTTTTGCATCGTGCACAAAGCAAATATGCCCAAAGAAAGTAAAACAGCATGTACATACAACACCCAAAAAAACTTTAGGCAGCAATGAGTTCACTAGACATTTTGTTGAGAATTAATCAAAGTTTTGCTTAATTTTATTTTTGATTTTTTGAATTGGAACTTTTGATTTTTTTTAATTAAAAAATTCTCAAACACCATCATATTTTCTTGTACTTTCGTTTGATACTCATATTGCCAGCTTCAGAGCAGGTCCATTTCAATCTGAGGAGAGGAGAATGCTATTATCTACAATGTCAAGTTCCTGATGGTCTTCTAAGTGATGGAGCTGCCCAATCAATATGTTCACAGAACAAAAGGGTAAGAGTTCAGGTCTCTTACTTTCTAAATAAGCGTTTTAAACCACAAAGGAAATTAAGAAATCAAGGGCATAAGCATTGCTACAAATCTCTGCAGAGATCCAGGCTGGTTTGTGTTGTGATTTTTATGTGTGTGGGTTTTAAAAAAATACTTAAGATCCAATTCTTCAAATGTCATCTTCATCACCAGTGCTTATACTCATACTGTTAATTACATTATGTCTCATCTAGCTCTTTTTCTGGTGTGATGATCTATGGAAAAGCAAAACACCAATGAAGCCCTGAGATTTTAGAAATTTTTGTCTCAGCTCTTGACTTAAGAAAAGACTTATCTGTCTAGACTTAAAAATCAAATTTCTTCCCTTTCCTACTGGCATATACTAGACAGTTATGCCAGTAGGCCAGGTCTTTGATTTATTCTACACAAGCAGTACTGTACATCTGTCTTGCTGGAAGCCAGTTATTCATTAACTAGAAACAGGACAAATGATAAATAATATAAACTGTTTAGGCTATCAAAGTGCATAGTCCTAATAAATTTTCAAACAAACTTATTCAATAGCAGAAACAATATCTTCCTTTTGTAAAACAGAATTTCTAAATGAAAGGCTGCTTTGGTAATAACATACAGTGAAATAAAGATGTCAAATGGTTTTAATGCTGCAGCTATATAGTCAGTTTGCACTTCACCCCATCAGTCTACATTATCGGGCTGGGAGAATTTTTTTTTTTTTTACGTCATAAATTACTCTATAATTCATCCTTTCACAGGTTTGAGCAGTGAGAACGGAAGAAGCTGTAGAGGCTCCTTCATGCTGCAGTTCTAGCTGACTCTCTTCCAAACTCATTCTTCACAAGCACAATTAAACTTTCAGTCAGTCATTATTTCTACATTTCCTCGTGGAAACAAATTTCTAAACACTATAATTTGGACCAAGAACAGTAAGAGATGTAGGTGCAGAGATGAGGAATTATAGTTAGTTACACTGACATTATCTAATAATTCACTGCAATATAAAAATATATACCACAAGCGAAATGTTTCACACAGTGTCACATTTTACAAGAGACTAGAAAACATAGCGAGGAGAGTAACTAAATGTAAGAGTAATTAAATGAAAACAAGACATACCTTCTTCATAGAGTAGCATCATGTTTGTGCTTTTGTTAGCAACCAAATTATTCAGTAAGGCGACTGCACTTTGCATTGTGTTACCAAGTATACTGTCTTGGTGTTCCTGCAATAATAAAATAATACAAAATGAAAATACTCTATTTTCCACTTGCAAGATCAGTAGTAGACTATTTCAAAAATGTAATAATACAAAAACAATACTCTCTCAGTTCTTTAAAATTCATCATTCAAAAGACAGGACAATCAGATAAATATCTTTTCTTAGTGATTTTAAGAAGAATATCAATTTTAGGGAGCCAAATCTAAAATCTTGGAGCAAAACTTCTCATATACTACTTTTGAACTGAAAAAAATCCCAGTTAGACCTAAAATTTAGTAACAGTAAAATATGGTACAGAGTTTTATCAATCTGTTATTTCTATATATTCAAAAGCAAGAACTTTGTATAGTATTTCACTATTTTTTTTTCTTTTCCATTTCGGTCTCATAACCCACAATGAAACATAAAAATGTATTGTTTTGTACCCAAGCAAAGATTTTTCCAGAGTATAACATAAATTTTGTACACACATCGGACACCTGTTTCTGTGTCTAATTACATTATTCTAACTATGTCTTCCTCATGCTTGATGGATTGCTTGAAGGGCTGGTGTTTCACAACTTTCTGAGGCTAAAGTGATAAGGGCAAGCTGTTATGTCTACAAAGAATTTTGCTGATAGTGTAGTTAGAACACTTCAACAATCAACCTGAAAAGGGTGGATAGGACACTGTGACAAAGAGGTACATTTAGTCAATCTAGTCACGGTAACAACTCACATAATTCCCAAGGAGCCAAAATAGAAAAGTGATGAGCTTGTGACCAGCTCTTCCAAATCTCAGCCCAAATATAAAAATAAACCTGAAAACTTCTCAAGCCTCACTATGAGGCTCAGGAATTATTTCTACCTATTTGTTGACACACAAATGCAAATAAAAGCATACATCTAAAGTGAAAATGACAATATCAGTAAAAAACAGTAAATTATGGGACACTTCCATAATTTCCCTTTCCATTACATATCAACCATGCTCTCATACTGTCCTGATCTCCCACTTGTCTTGTGTAGTCCCACACTCTGCAGAAGTGCAAAGAAATCCAAAGAGCTATGATTTTTGAGACTTAGCTTGTAGTATTATTTATTTGGTTGGTTACTTTACAGCTACAGAACAGCTGTTTTTCTATTGACCTGACAGCAGGCCTTTGAAACAAGTTAAACTTGAAGTTCTATAGGAAAAAAATTGAAAGGAGAGGGTTGGCTATGTATTTTTACGAGAAAAAATGACTTCAGCCTTTGAATAGAGTCAAAGGCACACTCTCCCTTTCATACTCTTTGTTTAGGGGACCAACAGGTGCCCAAAACATTTTATTTTCCACATCTCTGCTCAGGTACTCACCACCTTCTCAGATACATACTTGAAAACAACCATAGCGATCTGGCCTTCTTTAGAATTATCTTTATTGAGCGTCTAGATACCATAGCTGATGTGGAATGAAGCTGCTTGAATGTGGACAATCACAAAGAGCAGTCATGAAGAACATATTATTGTTCTTCTAAGAATCTATCCCTCATCAATCTATAAACAAAATTCAGAGTGATATGAATCTCCAGTTTATAAATGAGTTCATAAATCAGCAGCACTGCATTTATGCTACCATTTTTGAATCTCTCCCTGTGAATGTCATATAATTTATTGAAGGAATTCCTCAAGTAATAGACCCTTAATTTTTATTTCTTGACCAGTTCAACAAAATTCTGAATACAGTGAAGTGCAGTGAATATTTTTGAAGGTATTCTGTTACAGTTGTTTGCTTTGAGAGTATTAATTTGTTTCTTCACTCAAAAACTCTAACGAAAAGATATTACTTCCTATAAATACCACAAAATATGCTTGATAAAGCAGGGTACTCTAACAGAAAAGCATAAACAAAGAGAGATCCTTTGAAACTTGAAGCTACAAGACTATCTGATTCTACTAAAGCTCTCTAAACTGGAACATAAGGAGAAGAGATGAGGAAAAGTAGCTCATAGTTATGTGAAGGACTGCAGTTTCCTATCAAACCCTAAAACATATAATCTAAGAGTCCTAAATTTCTTGCACTTTACCTATCTATTACTTACAATGTCAATAAAAAGTCCAATACATATCTCTTTCTGTGAAGGTCTAAAGTACAGCTTAATAAATTTAAATACTTTGTTGAAAACTGATGTTACTAAAAAAAAATCCAAATTTATTTCCTACAGAGAGTTGAAAGGTAAGAAAAATATATTTTCAAACACATTAATCCCATAAACACCTGATAAATTCTCTTAAAGAACATTTAGAATGCAATAAATTAAACAGTAAGAATGACTAGTCCAGAAAAAAATATAAAAAGAATAGAAAAAAACCCTCTGTCTGTGCTATTTTCTTTGCAAGTGTATTTTTGTCATCTTGAGGTTACTGTCCCGTATATTTCACATAAATATCTTGAAGTGAAATTCTCTTTCAAAATAAGCTGGTAATTGTTTACCATAACCATTTTTGCATTCACCAAGTTAGTAACATAAAAATAAAGTAATCTGTGCTTTTAGTGGAAATGAATTATATTATACAACCTTCAATAAAAGACTAAAATGGACGTACTTTGCATATATTTATGCTTATTTAGCAAAACTTATCTTACCATAATATACAAACTAACATTCAGGATGCAACTATAGGAATATCTGTTGGAAAGGAAAGGAATTTTCTTAATGAATTTTCTTAATAAATAAAGTAATCCTACAGAAAAGCAGCCTACTCAGCTGGATTACTGAAATTTTAATGTATTTATCAAAAATGGTTTGTGACAAGGTACTAGATTTCAAGACACCGTGGGCATGCCTTGCTTACCTAAGTCATCACTGATTGCTGTTAGACTAGATTTTAAAGGTTTATATAAAAATAGTTAAGTTCTTCATAATCTATCAAGGAGCAAAGCTGATGTAATTTGTGTGCATGGCACCACAGACTGTGGACATTTAATGAACAGTGCACTTGACAGCTTTAATAAAACATAGCATTTGCCAGCAGAGATAATTAGAATTGAAGCAGCAAAATTCTAGTGTTTGGCAACACAGATGAAACGACTTCATTAAAATGTACAGCTTTGGCGTATGAAAGGCAGGAAAGCACTGGACCCTGAAGAATCAGCCTTCTCAAAACTAATTGCTTCAGTGCTTAAAAAGGACAGCTATGAAATACCAAGGGCATAACAAGGAAATACTAGTATTAAAAAAAAAAAAAAAAAAAAAAAAAAAAAAAAAAAAAAAAAAAAAAAAAAAAAAAAAAAAAAAAAAAAAAAAAAAAAAAAAAAAAAAGAAAAAAAAAGAAAAAGAAAGAAAAAGCACAGAAAATAAATCAGGCTTTTCAAACAGGACTGCACTGTATTTAGGTCATTAAACTTTCCATTCTAATTTTGAAGGGTTTTATGTTACTAAAAGAGATCAGGCAAATTATTTTTTTAAGCCAGTTAGGTAACAGGGTGTGAATTAATGAGGTGGGTGTGTGAACATCAGCAAGACACCCTGGTCTTAAGTCACCATTTCTCTTCCTTTCCGTGTATCAGAACATGAGATCTTGATTTTTCATACAGTAAATTCATTGAAAGAAGAAAATTATAAAAGTGAACTACATTTGCTAAAAGATTCTGTTATTTATTTGAGGTTCTGTGGCATGGAACAGGCAACATGAAATAAACCAAAGCATTGATATTAACATGAATTTTTAACAAGAGCTCACTCTAATATTGCATTCAACCTAGTTTATTTTTATGTATTTTATTACTTTGTATATATGAAACAGAAGACCAAAACCTGTTTAAATATAACAATAGAACCCTTTCATGCAAAGCTGGTATCATTACCGTACAACCTGTAGAAGACATTCAGAACAGCATATGCACTGTTCTTCAATCTCAAGAGAAAGTCAACTGAGAAATGAAGTTAAACCTACGTGTACATAGCTGGCTAATGAAGCTTTTAACATTTTGTTGTTTCTGATCCATAAGTTCAATTAGGCAAAAACTGTGTAAACATGATCTCTAATATAAACATAATACTATGATCTAAACTAGAAGAACATTCCACAAAAGACATCCCTCTTGTTAGCATGTTAACCAAAACAAATATTGTCAGTCTTTTCTCTTATTCCACTGCAGTAGGAGATGCAAAATTTTACAATAGAATTTTTTGAGAAGTACGCTTCAACCATCAATTTAGGTCTCCGATAGAAATTGTTCTTGTAACAACCTTTCTATTCACCCTAGAACTCATTTGCAGCATCCCTTTCACTTGCCCTAATTTTTTGTTATCTTAGAGACAAGCATCTAGCTGTAGCCATATCAATAGTCAGAATGCAATGAGGGATAAGAAGGGGAGGCAGCACTTAGAACAAACAGATCTCCACAGAAGGTTCCCTCTGCAGAATGAAAATTCGGCACTTTCAGAAAACTAGCTTCCATCAACACATGCAAATACTTCCTTTGTGAAGTGAAAATTAAGAATTGACAACAGAAATAAGCTTTCTATTCCCTTCTCTTCTCACTTATTCTGTTGCTTCCAGATCCTATGAGAACAGAACTCCAAAATGAAAGAGATGTCAGGAAAGCATGGTGTACAAAAAGACATGTTTTTATGTTATATTTTAACCCATAAATAGTATAACCACTCCAGGTTTCGATTTGTAGAAGCTGAAAAAGTCATGATACTCCAAGAAGAGGAGTTTAAGTAGTAAATTAATAAGAATTACAAAACTGCCACACATCAACAAGCATGAGAGTTATAAGATAATACAAAGAAAAGAATGCTAATATGTTTCTTGCATTACCTAGAGTGGAGGATTAGGGAAATTAGCCTCTCTAACATTTAAACTAGGGTGTGTGAATAACATCCAGCACATCCTTAAATAAAAGATCTTCTTGAGACTGAAGAGGCAGTACTAAAGAGAATTTACATAGATATCTTACTCTGGGGCATTAAATTCCTCATCTCAAGGAATATCCTGGCACCTTGGGAGTATTCACAGTGGTCTGTTCTGAAGCTCAAACAGCAACTGATCCCAACACAGCAGTAAATTCATGCTTAATTCCACAATTCATAGCTGCTTTGTAAAGTCTCAAGTATGAGTGACACATTTGTACAGGAAAGTCACTTGGAAGCTGCTATCAACCACTAAATCATGAAATTTCCACAGCAAAAATCCCACTTCTCAGTTGCATTTTCACCGTAAATGGTGGTCCTTTAACAAACTACCAGTCCTTTAAACTAAGAAAGACAGATAATGATTACCTGACATCATTTTTCCAGATGGACCTCACTTTGATGCAAACCACTGCCTCTTTGCCATTATAGGAAAAGTTGCATAGATGAGTGTAGGGAATTTGCTAATGACATTTTTAAGTTAGAGAACATAGATGCTTTAGACTCATCCAAAAGATCAAATTTTTAACTTGGACTGGAGAAGGTCTGAGGGAGTCAGAATGGAATTTGTACTTAAAATCATAGGAAGTGGCATACGTTGAAGAAGATACTGGGTTAGAGCACTTAGCTGGGATATTACAAAAAAATAACAGTTTCAAATCTCTGCTGGAACTGGGCTGTGCAGGATCTGAACACTGGTCTCAAAATCCACATGACTTCCCTAACTCATCATCAGCTGTAGAGGAACTGGTCTCTGTCTCCTTTCCCCCAAACCTGATCTCCTCTCTACGGCTAATTAATTGCTAAATTAATAGGTAAAAAAAAAAGAAATCAAAATTGATTCAATAATTACACTGTCTACTGTGGCTTGTGAGATCCAGACAAAAATACCGTTCCTGAAGATGCGGTTTCCGAAGGAGTGGGCAAAATATCCATTGTTCTCCTCAGTCTGAAATTGAATATTTGACTCTCTATATTTACAGACTACCCCAAAACTCAATAGTACTGGAGAGAAAGGTGTCCAATAAGCACCTAGTCAACCTGTGTTAATCAAAGCTGACAAGCTAAGCAATACAGAAAAACAGAACCTGTTTGAATGAGAGAAATCTTTTTCCTACCAGAATTTAGTTAGATTGAGGAGATACTAAAGCTTTTGACCCTTTGTTTTATTCCTTCTGCACTCAAATAATAATATTTAGTTTGAAATATTGTTTTTCACTTATTCATCTTTTCTCAGCTTATAAACTTAATAGAAAATGAAAAAAAAAAGATAATTTCTATTTACTCCAATTAAATAACATTGGAAAAAAATGAGAAGTTGTTACATTATGAGGAAGCATCTGTTGAATATTGTTATTAGAGCCACAATATAGTTTGACTACATTTTGACATCTTCTAAGTCATTTTATAAATTACTTCTGACAACTTCTATGATTCCGATTATGAATTTAGGGATTTTCCAAATAGTTAATTCTTATTCTGAAAGGCATTAGACATCTCTGGATTTAAAATAATCTTTCCTTAAGGATTTCCTTAACAGGTGTCCAACACGATAATCTCAGTCTTGGACACCTGTTTCCTTATAATTGCTCTGGGGTTTGCATTTTCCCAAGGAGAGGTGCATTTAGAAAGCCAACATGCTCTCCACCCAGACTGCTCATATCAGCTATCAACATTTATCCAGCTCAAAATATGAGTACTGCTCTGAACAGGTCTCAGTCCTTCCGCATTTAACTTATTTCTGTAGGAAAAAAATACATTTTCTATTATATGGCATCAAGGCCCCATGTCTCAAAGCAGGTGAGAACCAACAATATTGAAATATATATGTGTGTGTATATACACACACATATATAATATGTATGTATGTTTATGTATCCATATATTTTTATATATTGTTCATAGAAATATATATACATAAATAAAATGAACTGACTGGCTGAAGAGTCCTAAAAGATAATACAGCCCCATGAGCTAGACTGCATCATCTCTTTCATGTATCTATCCTGGGCTTGGACAGACAAGCAATTATGCTTCAAGTAAACTGCATTCACATTAGGGAACTGGAAAGACAAAGTAAGAGCTGATTGATAACAATAAATAAAAATTATATTTAGTAAAACAACATGCTGATTAAATATAAACTGTTATATAATTCTACTTACCGTCACAATAGTCAAGTATTTTCTGTGTCATTACAGACAATAAATACTACTCTAATACTGCGAGTTAAGACTGAAATTCAAATATACTATAGAGAAATAGTATAGGTAAAGTTTACTCATCAAGATTTTTCTTTATTCAGTGATCCATGGTCAAAGGAAGACAATCCATGGTATTTTGCCAGCCCCTAACCTAAATTGTAACAACCTCCTTCCAACTCATCAGTCTCCTTTCTTCCTCCCTTCCTTGCAATGTTGCAGCAGACCACAGGATGAGGACAAAACCTAGGTCCCGTTTCCAGATGACTGAACCCTGAAGAAAAGGCATCCTGGATGGCAGATTCAATTATGTCATTTAACTAGTTAATTTCGAATCATGAACATTAGTGCACTGCAAACACTTAATTCAAATGGATAAATATTTTTCATTTACATTTTCATTTGTTACTACTTTAGCTGTATTACTCTGTGACATATAGGAATAGGGTTTATGGATAAACTATTTCTCTAAAATATTTGCTTTTAAAGCACTGGTATATCATCTTTACTGTCAATTCTACCTCCGGTTTATGAGGTAAAGCACTCTCTTGCACCCTATTTATCACAGTGTTATCTTGGAACTCATTCAAGATTGTAGGGATGAATGTGCCTTCTTTTTATCCTAAGTCATGAATATGAAGTCCTAGAATAGAAAGAGCTGGAGTGAACTTGAAATCCAATGAGGTGAACAGCCTACACGTGTGATGCTGAAGCAAAAGTTCAGAATTTATCACCAAGGCAGGACTACAGCCTACTACTATACTACTCTACCTACTAATACTAGCTTCGTGTCCCAGCTCAAAGTGGTTTTCATGGCAACCAAAAATTTCTGTCTGTTTGGTACCTCACACAGGACTATCTAGAAGGAGCAGTTTCAGTTTATATATAGATGATTTCTTAATAGGAACAAAAGAGAGAAAAAAAAAAAAAAAAAAAGGAAGTAGAGTATTTTTCTCCCCTGTAGGTAAATACTAGAATCATGCTTTCACTTGTAGACACCACAGGAATTAAGTTTACTGTTACCCAACTATCTCTCTTGAAGATCCAATCTACTCATCAGCCTACATTTGTCTACCAAATGAGCAACCAACTATTCTGTAATCAAAGTCTGTATCAGGTAATATGATTTTGCTTTATTACTGCTTCCCAGAAGGAAAGGCACATAGTTAGGATGAAAAATTAATACGCAAAAATAGATTCAGTGAACTAAAAAGACAGAACTTTGAAGTTAAATGACTGTATCTTCTCTTTGCTTAGAATGTTCTAGGATGGGGCTGCAGATTCCAGACTCCAGAGTTTCTTTTTAAATTAGTTCTGCCTGTGCAAAGAAGGTCTATGTATCTTTAGTTTTGTTGGTCTGAGACAGAAATAATATTTTCCTTTAATCAAGATTTTTTTTTCCTTCTTCCTTTGTGCTTTGCATATAACACTTCTTTTCTGTCTGCACCTGTGACCTTATAAAAAGGGAATTTGATGAAGCTAACTTTAGTTTGTAGTGTTTTAGGAATGTAATTCAGCAAAATGCTCATAAAGTAACAGCCCCATTTCAGTGCTATAAAATGCTGACAGCATGAACATAACACCAATCACAGGAATTATATCCTCCAGCCACTGGAATTCATTGATACGTGAAGGCAACATTTTCTTTTGCTGGCAGTGGTTTGGCAGTGATGACTGACTATGATGCAGCATCTGAGTAGGAACTGATGAGAAGGAAGTGAAATGGTGCATGAAGGAAAAGAGAGGTGACAAGACACACGATAATAATCCCAAACCTACCTGAAATGTGGGGCTGACATAATACAAACTTGTATGTGCTAGTAGATTACTCTTCTTGTCAAGTTAAAATGTTATCTATATTTAATCTCTTGTGTGACACCATCCACCTTTTCACATAGCGACTGCAATTAAGTAAAAGTTAAAGACCTTAAGCACTAACTGTCTTCATCACACAACTAAAAAAGAAAAGGCAGAAAACAGCATCTGCTTTTCAAAAGCACGCAAGATGTGTATAGCACAAAGGATCTTGCTTCCACAGCAGCAGTCTTTACTGTGCCAGGTGTTAGACACTTCGAGAAACCATCCAGCACTACCTTGTCAGGTACTGCCCCACCAGCATCCCCCGAGGCACCTTTGTGCACCCTCACAGCACAAGGACAATGCCACTTTTGGAAACTCTTCTTCTGAACTCAAGTCCCACAGTTCAAAGAGGAGCAAAAGGACAATTTGGGCTTTAAAAACCGTTCCAGCCTCAGATCTAAAGCAATATAAGGAAAGAATAATTACTCTGCTTCACATAAGCATTTGCAAAGAGTTATGGACTGCCATGCCTTAAAAGAAAGTACGTTCACTGCTGCTACATATGATGTCACCCATAATTTATTCCATTTTTATTGCAGATTAACAGATGGATCAAAGACAGATTTAAGAATGACTAACATAAGCAAATAGGAAGCACTTCTAAATAAGACCTGCTTCTTCAAAGATGAAATTAATCAAAATAATTCACAAGAAAGTACATATGTATATAAAATCAAAGGGAAACTATTCTAGCAACATTTAAAAATGAATGATTTGAAACACTAGGGTGTTTCAAAACAGATCTGGATTTCCCACTTTCTCAAGAGTTCAAATGTTAAAACATATTCTCATTCTGCAATGACCTATTCCCTAGCTTCCCACACTAGCTGTACCCCACAGTGATTCGCATTTTCATGTGATCTGCAAAGGACTGAAGTTCTATTTCTTCAAGGTCTAAGTTAAAGCACAGATCATTAGAAGCCTTTGCTACAAAGGAAATTTTGCATATAGAAATTGAAGAATCTTCTACAGGAGATGGTGAGAGATACTAATATAACATCTTGCCTGCTAGTCAAAATACATATTCTGATCTTCAGATATCCGGTCAGATATTCCTGATGATTAATTCTGGACAAGGACATGAACTTGGCCCAATCCCCTATGGCTTTCTTAACCAACAGGCTACTGTGTCTGTCTTTCTGCCCATTCTCCCTTACTACACTGAGCAGAAATGCCACCTTGATCTAAGAGGCCTTCCCCAGTGAAACCTACTACCCAAAGTGACATCATAAGTGGAACATTTAAATAACCCAAATATCTTCCTCAAACAACACAGTCAAACCCTGAAAATCACAATTAATTAGCTCCCTATGAGCAAGATACAGCTACTCTCACCACACAATCTACCAACAAAGAATAGTTTTACTACTAGATAAAATCATAGCTTGAAAAGGAGTTGGATACTTTTACATAAAAGAAGTAGTTTGATGCTAAGAGAGAGGCAATAAAGTATCAGGAATGAAATTTATTATCACTAGAGGCCAGAAGGAAATTTTATCACATACACAAAGGTACAAAATTTGCCAACACACTGAAGAAGGAATGATTAAAAAAACAAAGTCCAAGTAAATGGACCACTGGTTTAAGATAGCATAGAAATATATTTTGTATGAACTGGTTAAAAACATCAGCTTTATTGGGACATACATATTAGGAATGGCAAAAGGAGTTAATTTCTTAATTACTCATAAAAAGCTATTTTACAGATATTATTTAAGTTAATTCTATTGGTATTTTCCATCATTCCATTCAATCTGTTCTCCTTGAATAGTTATTCATACTGAAAAATGAGCACAATAGATATGAGGAAATAAGAGACTGAAAAAGGAAAATAGCTAAAATCTATCTGAAAAGTTGGTAACTGAATTAAAAAAAAATAGGGACAGAAGAGTGTGGTCCTATTAGCCATTTTCATATCTTAATGGAACACATAAGTTTCTGTTACTAAAAAGCGAGTCTATGGCAAAGA
Source organism: Nothoprocta pentlandii (assembly GCA_013398315.1). NCBI lineage: Eukaryota > Metazoa > Chordata > Aves > Tinamiformes > Tinamidae > Nothoprocta > Nothoprocta pentlandii. Next base: position 841,517 of record VZSG01000149.1, read on the forward strand.
GCCCAAATGAAGTCTGAGAAAGGATAATGTACCTTTAATGACTGAAATAGCAAGAAAATTAAATCTAATCATGTTTCATTAAGCATACTTTAGCTCCCCTTTTCACTAAATTATCTTATTATGATTTCCCAACTGTCTGTTGAAATAACCTTTTACAGCAATTTAATTCCCCATCATAAACAAGTCTCATTTTTCACAATGAAGTCCCCTGGGATTAGTGAGAGGCGATGGATAATCTAAACCTTGCCAATCCTGCAGGCACTAAGGTAACCACTCAGGGAGACAAAGATTTTTGTTTTCCTATTTGTGGTTGAGATCATTAAGATATAATTAGAAACGTATTCATGAGTAATAGGAGCGTCTGTTATGGAGATACCATTCACCCAGCGAGCATCTTCTCCACCAGTCTTTAATAAGGGCAGCAGGCAGAATCCCCACTTCACTCTCTGGAGAGCTCCACATTAAATGGGCTGCATTAGACATCCCTCTCGCTCCCCCTTTTTTAATGGAATCTTATTCAGGCATCCCGTGTTTTCTCAGGCTCCATTGTTAGCATCAAAACGGCTAGGCTGTTTGCTCTCAGCAATATGCTCCTGCAATGCCATCCAGATGTAAGCCCTAAAGACAGCTACGTGCCGTGAATTTAAATCCTGCTCCAGAACTTGTTACAGGCCAAACCAATGGGCAACTCCACAAATGAAGCACACTGTTCACAGAAAAACCCTTAGCTCTCTGCGGCAATGAAAGGAGCCAGCAACACATGCATGTGTTATTTTTTGCTCTGTCCTAAGTTTTATTGCAAATGTTGATGGAACTATATTCAAATTCTACTTCATCCTTGTACAAAATTTAATCTCCTTGCAAACTGAACATCAAATCACACAATAAAGCGATGGAAAATTAAAGGCATCAGCATCTACCAAAGCAGAGCTTTCACTACCTGCCACAGGGATCGATTTATGGTTATCAACTAAACTGCAATCTGAAAACTGTCAGCCACCATACAGTATTTTATTTGGTAAGCACATTTTATTTTGCAGGTAGGAGTTTAAAACAAACCAAGCAAACAAAAAGAACTAAAAAAGAAAAGAAAGTAGATTCATGGCACAATTTTGTCTTCTTTACTCACATGAGTAACAAAGAACTACTTACCCAAAGCAAACAAGGAGCAAAAACTCACCCTGCTAATATAAGCAGGAGACTAGCAATACAAGCAGAAAAAAAACCCTACCAACATTTCAGCTGATTCTTTGAGATGATGCTACTGTTAAAATTGTAATTAGAAAGCTAGAGAAGGTAAACTAAGACTGGGCCATGGTAGATGTAACCTTTCTGCACATATTTGACAATAAATTTACTTTAGCATAGCAACGTTTTTTAAATTTGCCTTTAAAAAATCTTTATAAAACAAAATGTGTTCAGAAACAAAATACCCAAACCAATGACTAAATAACTATAGTTAAGAACAGAAAGGCAAGAGTAGAGATGAAGATTTAAATTGCTTTACTTCATGGAAGACTGGCATTCTAAAATCTAATTATCATTTCTCAATATGAATTCTTCAAAAGGACATGAACATAAGGCATGTATTATATGCGAACGAATCCAAGCCAGGCAGGATTCTAGACAAATGACCAGAGGTCAAAACTATAATATAGAACCTCAGCCAGGCAGAAGCTATTCACGGTGCTCAATATCCTTGTACCAGCTCCATTGTGAAGCACACAATAGCCTATTATCCTGGCCATCACAATGCAGCTGGGCAATAGATGTACAGTCAGCAATTGCTACATTTCTACACCAATATTTACTTAGATGAGATCAACAGATACACCCCAACCTTGGAAGGGAACAGTGATAATGTCACAGTAAAATTCTAGTCCCACGGGCTGTAACTCTTGTTCTGAAAAGGAAGCACCTCAGCTTTACCTCAGTATCTGTTTTTCCTTATGCTTTCTCTGTGACTTGACATTTGCTTTGCAAAAGAAGGTTATAAATCTGTGGTCTAGTCTTAATCAGAGCGATAAATACAAAGTTTGGAATTAATGATGTTTTGCTTTTATATTGCTGCTCCATTAGTGAATAAATAAATAAATATAGAAACTATCAATATACCACCAATACAAACCTTGGGTAAAAATATGACTTGCTTAAAAACTCCCACAAAATTCACACTAGTAATGGAAAGGTCAGAATTTCACCCCATAGCTTCTAACAGCTTTAGTTTTACTTCTATAAATGTTCTCCAGTTGTCTCCTGGACATAAACAGTGGATATTTAGCCCTAATTAGTGGACATTTAGCATGTTCCCTAACAGGTTAACAAGTTATACTAGCCAGTATCTTTTTTAAAAAGAACCAGCATACAACAGTGCTACAAAGCAAGACTAGAGAGCAGTCATTCAGAAATGTGGGAGTGGGGAGGGAGAGGATAAAAAGGCCGAGAGAGGGAATTTCCAAAGCTGCTCTGCTTTAGCATTCACGTGTTTTTATGACTTCCTGCAACTCAGCTGAATCCTTTCATGATGAAAACTAATGCAATTGATAGAAAGAAAATGCAGGATTAGATCTTGAATAACAGCATTTAGCAAATATAGACAGATTTACAGCTCAGAGTAATGCAGCTGGATATGCTTTTCTTCACCTACAAAAACACCATCACATTTTATAGCTTCCCCATAATTACGGAATTTTTAAGACATTAGGACACAATTAAGACATGTTTGTCCTAATACATATTATATTTCAAGAACCAAACCTTCATTCAATTCATTCAGAGGGAACTCATCATGCAAGATTGCTCTATTTATGTCTTGACAACATGCTCAGGAAAACAGTTCATTAACCATGCCTCTGTATTATAATTTCAGCTCTGCAGAGCACCTCCTGATCATTACACTTGCTGTGCTTTCGTAAGATGCGGAGCAGGTTTGGGGCACATGTACCCAATCCACTTTGGATGAAACAGAACTTGAAGACACCCTACAGGAACCCAAAGCACTCAAGTCATTGGGTCCTTTAGAGGCAGTCTAATATAAAGCCCCCTGAAATGTCTATAGAATGCTTGTTGAGTGTTTGGTTCCAACACCTTCAATCTGCACTTCTAATCCTGTTGAATCATACTACCTACTAACAGGGAAATAGCAAGGATCTCTCTACTAGCTCTTCTAGCAAGGATCAGTAAAGTAGATCTTTCGGTTCAGCTGCCTAACCTCCTACTCTCTGAGCTACTCATAATTCCACATGCGAATGCTCTAAGACATAGAAAGTTGGAAGAATTATTGGTACCCTCTTGCAGTCACAGATTTATTTATAAATTGAAACAGGTATTTAGAACAGTTAAAATGAAAATAAAAATCCATCCTGAGATTTAGGTCATTACTCCAGGTTTTAAAATTAAATATGTTTTATTTTATATTTTTTCAGATTATTACAGTTTTTGCATCTGACCTCTCTACTTAGAAGTAGAAATGGAACAGCAGCTCCCCTCTACTGTACTAGACTGTGGACTATCCAGAAGTGTTTATAGTGATGAACCCTCTTAGGGTTCATGACTGAAGGCATTCTTATGATAAAGCAGTGTTACTTCCACAACTACAATAGCCTTTCTAATTTAGCAGCTTTACAAATATCATATAACACATTCTAAGAAACAGAAGAAGGTATTTTTAATGTTTTTTTTTCAAGGAATCTTCCATAATATGTTTCTCCTCCTGAATATGAAAATCCATTGTTATTTTGCTGCATTAGCCTGGACAATGCAAATGAAGCTATACAACCATAGGATTCAACATGAATATACATTTAAAAATAAGAAAACTTGAAATTCTTGAATTCTTGAAAAACTTGAAACTTCCCTCTCAATTCTTAAATTTTGTTTAAAAAAAGATAAGGTGTTTATATATAAGAAACTATTATCATAAAATATTCTAATCTAACTGCAAAAAAAACCAAAGTAAGCTATGCCATAAAAGGACATACACACAAATCATGCTCTCTTGGCCAGTGAAATGGCACAAAAACAAAAACTAAAACAAATCTGGAAACCATGAAATATGCTATACTTTAATTTTCAACATGATATAAAACCAGCATGTTACTTGCATTAAAAATAATAATTCAAAAGGAAAAAAAAAAGTTTAAGAGTATGTAAGAAAGGAAGGGTAAGAATATACGAGTCTAACATATCTCTTTCCTATTTCTTCTCTCTATGATTTCAGCCACATCAGACACAGGAAAATATCAACTACCTTGTTAAAAGACCTACAGCTTAAAGAAAGTTATAGAGCATTTCCATGCTGTGATGTATAACTTAAATTGCTGGACAGAGCTCCAGATTTCCAGGGGAACCTATTACCCCTGCCTGGAAAATAGATACTCCTTCCCAACATGCAGCAAGTCCAAACATTCACAAAATGTTCAATTCCACTCAAAAACTGTTAAAATGTATAGTAGAAAGGGATGGTAAAACAGTAATAGATATAATTCAAGTTTGTTTTTAATGCCTGACTTGAAAAGAGGGTCTGACAAGGGGGGAAAAAAAAACCAAAAAAACAAACAAAGCAAACCAAAAAGCCCACAAGTATACCTGAATGCCTATAGCAACAAAGGCTTTAAATCCTTAAACATATCTCTGGCTTTGCTTACTCAGGTAAAGACAGATTAGAACTTGGCAAGCCGTAGCATCTATACTGATTTACAGTACCTACTAAGAATTGTAGGCATCTGTCAGTTTAATTTAAATATATTGGAGTATGTCAAGACCACTATGAGCATTCTTTTCCATTTTTTTCTCTTTCCAAACCAATAAAAATGAGAAAAATCCATTATGTTTCTGCATACTTTTAAAAGTGGAAATTTAGAGATTTAGCAGTTCATATGGTACAGATCATTTAAAGTACTCATACTAGAAAGATTCATTTCTTCACTGAAGGAAGAAAGTACAGCCAACAAACACATTGCTGCAGAGCAAAAATCTTTTTCTTGTGCTGTAGATTATATGTCAAGGTGCACAGTGCTGCACTAGAAAAAAAGAGCAATGCAAAATATCAAAAGAATCAGCATTCCCTTCTTAATTTTCAATTTGATGTCTCATAAAACCTCTTTCTACACAGAAAATGTGAATCTGTCTTGTCATTTCCCACACAAGTTTTTTATTCAGAAGATTACAGACTCAAAGGACTGCATTTAATCTGAGACTACACCTATCATCACACTAACTAGGTTTAACTTTTTCTTCATCATAATCTATCCTGATACCTAGGACATAGAAATACAGGAGTCATCTCACACAGCCAAAGCAGAGGCTTGAGACACCTCTTAATTAAAAGCAAATTTCTCAAAATTTAGTTAACAGTAATACTTGCCTTGAATCCAAATATAAGCCTACTAAAATAGTTGACTCAACAACAGTAAACAAGCTTTTTGTAAGTGTGTACAGACTTAGTCAAACAATGTGTAAGCATTTTACATAAGCATGGCGATCACATGGCACTAAAGGGACCACAAAAGGCACAAGGGAACGACCTGCACAGTTGCATTACAAGGTATTCAAGTAAAAAAATTGTAAAACAAAAGAGTCCATTTCCATGTTCTCTCATTAGGGAGCGCTCAAGCCTGATCCTGCTCACCTTGACCCTGGGGATTACATGGACCATCCAGAAAGAGCCATCAGAGCTAATTACGCAGCATCAGCTCCACATTTTACATGCATAGCTTATTTAGAAAATAAGTGTTAAAGATGAGGTTTTGTAGTGTGTGATGTGTTTGTATGTGTAGTGAATAGGTAGCAAAAATGATTAATTACGTGCAAGAACTAGCCATTCACACGAACTGAAGTGTACACATAGCAAGTTTAATGAAGTAGCTTTTATGGTTTTTTGTTTGTTTCTTTCTTTCTTTTTTCTTTTTTTTTTCTCCCGAAGTAACATTCAGCAATAAGATTTCCCCAAACCTTCTTTTCTAAGGCTGAATAATGTCAGCATTCCCAGCCTCTCATGAGCAACCAACACCCTGGCCCTCATGGTGTATAACTCGCTGGGCCCGCCCTAGGGTGTCAGTGTCTTTCTTGCACTGGGCACAGTACTTCCCTGCACATAAATAATAAATAATATCCCATTCCACTGAAGCAGTATTGAAGAGCAATAAAATATGGCATGAACAGCGAGCTCAAACAGATTCACCGCAGTTGCAATAGCATAGAAATTAGAAAAATATTATTGTTCTGCTAGTAGCCATGGTCACTAATTTTGCAAGGCATGGGCTTACATACCTTGCTACTTGTCCGTGCTTTTCTTCTCCACTATGCTATAGTTAGCTTAAAAAGTTATAAAAACTTTTGAACTAGTGTTTATAATCTGTAAAAATTTAGTCTTTCTGGGACAAGATACAAAAAAACTACCAAGAAACATGTAAGAGTATCATTTATAAATGAGCTTTCTTAGCACCAAATATATAATACAAGTCATGATGTAGTATATCCACTAAAATATAAGTGTCTAGCAAGAGAAAGCAATCTTTTAAGATGCAAATAGATGAATTTCCTTCTCATAAAAGAACATAACACTGTCAAAAGAACTGCGGACTCAATTTTTCTCTCAGAATTACTTATGTGGAGCTTCAGGTGATTTTGTGAGTAACTTTATCACTTCCTCTAACAGAAGCAATTCTTCAAAATAATTTTCTAGAGAAGGAAAAGAGCTATAGAAGGATGTGCTTTATTATTTTTCCCTTATTAAAAGTCATTTTATTATCTGCAATATCAATCTGTAATATTCAAGTGATTTAAAGGATAATTTGCTTCCCCACACCTATATTTCATCTTCCACTAGCAATTCCCTTGGTGATAGGTCTACACAGACATACGGTCATGAAAAAGACTGCTCAGATTTTTCATTTGCAGAGTACTTCTCCTAACACTGAATACCTTCCAAACACTAATGAACTTATCATCAGCACATTCCTTTGATGTATATTGACATTTTAGACTGTAATGTTTTTTTTTTTCTCATTTAAGGTAAAGAACAGCCTTCTGAATTTTAAAAGTGAGAACAATCACATGTCCATTTAAGAGACACAGCAAGGTCAGTTGTGAACAGGTCTGTTTTTCAGAAGGCAAAGTATCAATTTTTAATAATTTTGCCAAATTCTTCACTGGACACTCAAAAATTTAAGCATACTAACAGCACCTGAGAAAGAAAGCTCATACCATTTGTCCAGCATCATGAAGATGGATCATCAATGGGAATAGGAAGCAGTTTTCTTAACTCTTTCTCAGTACTCTATTAAAAAATCCATTCCTCCTTCCAGGAATCTCGCCCTGCAGATACTATGCCCGAAGACCTATTCTTCTCCACATCTTTTATTTATAACAAATATATATATAAAGTTTTTGTCGTTATGATCTCTGAAGCTTAAAAAGAGTGAAAATGTGGACTTGCTAAAATTATGCAGTGTCAAGAGGTGTTAAAGACAAATGAACAATACAAAACAATAACCGAATTCATACCTTTAAATTAGATTGTGCAGTTTAGTCACCAAGATATATTTGCCATTAGTTCATGTTATTTAAAAGCAAGATATCATTTACCAGCATAATTAATAACAGACTGACTAGAAAGGCATTTTCATTAAAGGGATGTGTCTTTAAAAGCCATCTATGTTCCCTCATATCTCATGTGATCACTGACCTTTAAAAACACAGGATGGAGCAAAAATCATTTGACAGTGGAAGTTGGCCTGAGAGAGACTGGTGGGTTAAAACTTGTGCTACAGACTAATAGGACAGCAACACAAGTGACTAGCGGACTTTAAAATACAGAATAGCACTGAGCTCCTCATCACTAGCATCATTAGCTTTATCTTTAAAATTTATCTGCAGAAAAATACAATTTCACGAGTCATACAGAATTTTTAGTGCAATCGTTTAGACTTGGATAGCCCTAAAGAAAGGACAGGGAACATTTATGATGTGTGGAAGATTCTTTTTTTTCTTTTTTTTTTTTTTTCCCCAGGGCCCTCAGTTTTGATTAATTTTTCTCCTCAGTGGGTACAACAAGAACGAATTAAAAAAAGGAAGATGGACTAGAAAATTGCACATACCCCAACTTTAATACACCAACTCGCTTAGAAATATATCTATAGCAGTATAAAATACAAATATGAATACACAATTTAGAAACATCGTTAATGTTAAAATTAACACTTTCAATTCCAGTTAAAAAAATCACTTTGACAGTATATTATGATAACCAAAATGAATATTTTTATATGATATACTGATTTTTCAGGTAGTTTGTAGGTTTGAGAATTACATTCCTTTGGCAAGCTACTGTCACAGCCAGTGTACACTTGGGGCTAAACTACCATGGATGGTGACTCGCCAAACAAAGCACATTGAAAATAGTGGGGTTTTTTCCTGTCTCTAAAAACTGAAAGGTTTTTCCTCCCAGAGCTTTAACCATAAGCTCCAAGTTTTAAGATACCTCTGAATTTTTGTGAACTAACAATCATTCAGCTTAGGTACTTTCTATTCTCTAAAAAGCTATTTCTAGCACACATGAAGCCAAAGCGCATACACTAGAGGTAAATTTTTGTCAGTAAATCTTCAAAATTTTAAACTTTAGTTAGGTACTTGATAATATTTAGTTAGGTACTTGATGATAAACTTTAGCTTAGGTACAAAATATTTGACTACCTGTAAGTAAAACTTCAGTCCATATCATTTCTTTATGAAATGCTGATTTAATCAATAAGCTGTCTCAAATTAAGAGTTTCTCAGATTTGTATGTTCATAGATATACATACCACAGATAGATAATAAAAGTTCTGCGTGCTACTGGAAAAGTCTGTTAACAATGAAGAGATAGTTTTAATAAAAGGGGGTTATCTGAATATCTGTTTTTGAAGTGATTTATAACAACAGGTGATAAAATAAATTGCTGCAAAGAAAAAGAAATCATGTGATTTATAACAACAGGTGATAAAATAAATTGCTGCAAAGAAAAAGAAATGGCAAAATACATTGAAAAAAGAAAAATCAAACTTGATTGAGAATCACATTTATGAATGTGTTCTACCCCGAGTAAGACGGAGTTTCAAGAATAAGAACTGTGCATTCTGCCTTCAATGTAACAATCATGCATACTCATCAAGAGCAGGCTTATATAACAGAACACTTACCTGATAGAAGTTTATGAATAAAAAAAGGTTAAAAAAAAATCCCAGAAATTATCAATTAGAGGGCTAGCAGACATTTCAATATTCAGATTTAAAAATATCCCATAGATATTTTTTCCTTATTTTTCCTCACTAGCACGTTTTTCTTTTTAGTTTGAAATCCATCGCTACTTTTTTCCCTATGATCTCTATTTAGTGATGGATTCAGTATATTATTCAGTATTCAGTATATTATTGTTCAAAATAACATCTTTAATATTTCATATTGAAAGATATTTCACAGGAATGAACAACGGGAGGCGAGATTATCATAATCAAACCCTGGTTTGATACTGTTAAATAAAGCAAATTTTCTTTGGCCCTTGACATTTGAGTACCCAAATATATCCTTCTAATCATGAATCGTATGAAATAATTATCCTGTTCAGATTTTTATATGGCTCAAAAAAGGTCTTTCTAAAAGAAAGTGCATATACAGATAAGCAGCACCAGATATATGTCTGCCTGCACTAAAACACTTTATTTTATAAGATTTATAAGATTTTATAAGATTTATTATAAGATTTATAAGATTATAAGATTTTATAAGATTTATAAACATGTCTTGATTTGAGACATACATTACCTATATTAAGGCATATAAAAGACTAAATTTATTCTTACCAAGATGACCTGGAAAATAACAGGAACAAGGTGGTTTTCTTCGACAAAGCTGAAATGAATATAAATAAACATATTTTAAAATTATTTTAAGAGAGTTCTTATTTAACATACTAAATTCTTATTTAACATACTAAAATTGCAAAAGGATTGCAAAAGCAATACAGAAGTTGTTGCTAAAATCCATGACCCAGCATCTCTTATTTTTACTAACACAAAAATGAATTCCATTTCAGCTCTTAAGTAGAAACAGCAATGTATACTGCTTTGGAAATTATTTCTAGATCCGCTTCACTGATGTTTTGCATGTGAATGGACCATAAGGTAAATTAATATTTTTTAAATGGCAGAAATTAATTAAAATTCAGAAACACAACACTATACAGACTATGAAACAGTCAACATAACAGCACAAAAATAATTTGCAATAATAGACCCACAAAGCACATAGTAAAATTATAAATATGTCGTATTTTGCCTTTTTAATGTATGCTCCATTAGCTACCTTTTTGACTTTAACATATTAACAATAAATGACATTTCTTTTAAAAGTCCTTAGGAACGGTTATCCAAAATAATTTAGCTATATTTTCCTACTAAAATCAGACACATACCTTCAGATATAAAAGAAATTATTCAACAATATTCAATAAACAATACTCCATAATACTACAGCTTTTTCTATTCCTAAAACTCAAAGAGCTTTATATTTAATAACAAATTGTCAGTAAAGTACAATAGAATACCAAGTTTAATTAAGGATTTCTATTTTAGGTGAAACTTTGGAAAACTATTTTGTGGCAAAGAGTAACACAACTGGTTTCAAAAACTGTAAGCAGACCCACCTGGTACAGAGCTACAAAGTCACCTACAGTTTCTGCTGAGATATCCTGGGGCCAAAATGGCCATTCTGGAAGGTCACCTGCAAACCTTGATGATTCAACCAAAAAAGAGCTGCAACCTTTGAGGAAAGTTATGTAGATAACTTAGCTGATGGATGGAGTCACAGCAAGACATGTATTAAGACATTTCTGTGACAAAGCTTAAATCTGATTTATCCCAGCTTCGTGTACATGTGTAAAAGAGAAGCAGTGATATTATCACACTCTCCACTGCCACCTGACATTTAAAGAGTTTTAGAAGGAAAAGTCTTAAACTGATGAAAGGAGAGTTTAGCCCTGAATTTATTTCACGGAACAGCTATATTTTAAAATAAATCAAAGTTAGTGCTCCATAGACATTTTTAAGACATTAATTCAAGTCCTATCATTTCTTCATTCAAATCTATATCTGTATAATCAAAAATGGCTCTAATTTTTATAAAACTCAAAACCAGTACGATCCACCTATTTAACATTTTTCAGAAGCCTCCAATTTTGCTTTCAAAAAAATGTGCAAGATCTCCTCTCCCAAGGCATCTTAAACTGCCTTCCTGCAAAAGCAAGACTTCCGAAATACCCCAGCAGTGACTATTCCTACTGAGAGCAAGGGCCTTATGATACAGCTTCTGGTCTAAAGTTTAAGCCTTTTCTCAGCACTTGCAAAAGGCAACACCTGATATGAGCATAAGAATCTACACTGCATTGCACCCACTCCTCACATGAATAGTGCTGGTGTACGCTAATATAAGTTGTATTGAGGAGACAGTATAAAACCAACTGCTTACTTATCAGCATAAGAAATAACTGCACATTGTTCCCTATGCAGAATTCCTTGTCTATTGAAAAAGCAACAGGATCAATGTTTCGATTGCATGAGTTCAACCTGGGCAGTACACAAAGCTAGAAAAGATATACAGTGAAAACAATAGATCTTCTCATCTGGAGTCACTTGTAAAATAATGAAATAAGGTCATTACTTTCTTTTTCTAAATTCAAGTCTAACAATTGTATCTGTGTAGCTAACATTTAAATAAATTCTATCTTCAAATACAAGACACATGGAATTTTTCCTCCTTTATAGGTATGATTTACATGCATGTACCTACAGTGGCAGAACATCCCTAGCCAAACAAAACATGTAAATTTCTACCATAAAAATGTGAAGAAATTCATTTCCTAAGACATTGAGACTTAAGCTCTTCACTCAATTTTCAAAAATCAACATATTAAATTATCATCATCATAATTTTTTGTAATAAAAAAGCCACAGAATACTACTTGGATAAGAGACTAATACTAGTCTATATCTCACTCTATTACAGGAATTTGGATAAGAGACTAATATTAGTCTATATCTCACTCTATTACAGGAATTTGGCCTAATCAGGTTGTAGATTTATAACTGGCATAAAATGACAACACAGTGGACAGTGCACATTGCCCTTGTTTGCAATTATATACACACAGGGACAGCAAGGGAGGGACAGAACTGCTGCTCCTCAAGATTGCTGAACTAGCCTGCTAGAGCTCCTGCTTCTTTGATTAAATTAGAGAAGCTATCTAACAAATTCACAAATCCAAATAATAGAGACCCACTGACAAACTGCAAAGCTTCACAGTTGTCTTCAACCATGCCCTTCAGAAGCCGTTCAAGGGCAAAGACAACGATTTTTAAAAATATAAACCAAGGCACAGTTTACAGCAGTGTCAACCATAAAAACGATCACAAAAAAGATCTATGAATCTAACAGGTGTAAATTGTTTTAGAGTTAATTATTACTTGAACGGAGTTATCCTTCAATTCCAGTTACTAAGCTGTCTCAGCAATTCTAGTATATGTTTCAAATGGCCCTGGAGGGAAAGAGGGAATGAGGGACAGGAAAGGAGATTGGGCCTTTATACAGGCAGAAAATTAATCTAATTATATTGGATAGAGAATTATTAAGTTTTCATTTAATGCTCTACTTTTTGTAGTACGCAGAAATAGAGGACAAAATAGCAGTGAAGAGACATACAAGAAGCCCACCGTTATTTAATGCGCATTTTTCAAGTTCTTCCACAAGTATGTTATAATGATGAAGATGGGAAAGCCAACATTGTGAGGGATACAGTTTTCATAAGCACAAAAGAAAGGAATTTGAGAATCAACATAAATTTACTACAGCATTATAAGAAAAGCATAAGAAAAAATATCGTGTATCAGATTTCTTGAGCATTTGCTACAAATACCAGCTTGTAAAATTCAAGGAGAACATTTTTTCAAGTAGTAAAACATAAAGATTGGTACTTTTTTTTTCAGCAACTGATTTGTTCATTGCCTTTAATAATTACATAGTGAAATGCAAGGGTGTTGCTTTCAGTTCCAGTATAAGCTTCGTGTTGCACACATTTATCAGAAGGGCATCAATACAGACACACTCAGCCACTCTGCCAACATAACCAGGGAAAAGCCTATCCAGGAACAACCGAGTTTGCATTTAACTCCTGTTTTGTTTCCAGCTTCGAAATCCACATTTGTATAAGAACTTTTGTCTTTTGACAGATCTGAAGCACAGAAAGAAGTTCCTGCATTAGCACCGGGAAGCACTTGACAACCTCAGCAAAAGAAAATTGTCTTATTCTACGAATTGCTCAATGACCACAATTTACATCTATTAAGAAAAACAAACTATTTCCTACCATCAGGACAGATATTCTTTCGTTTTACCGATTTTTCAGTATGTGCTACAATTCTACCTTCTCCTATTTGTTATAGAATACATAGCCAATAGTCATAAGTCTTATTTTTACATAAAACAATAATGCTGCCAAAAAAAGGATTCTCAGCTAGTAAAGCAGTAAACACAAGAGGGTATTAAATATCATGGGTATGAAATTGCAATATTAAATGCGAAGAAAATTAAAAGTGAACAGTATGCATTACATGCCCCAAATAAAAATATTATACGCATTATTTGTATGCATTATATGCCCCCCCAAAAAAAAAGAAAGAAAAAAAAAGAAAACAGCATGAACACAAGCAAATTATTATGCTTGTGTCCCCTTTATTGAGGGACAATAAGGATTAGAGCCATGAATAAATATGCTTAAAGCTCTCTGACAAAGTTGCAACCTCTGCAACTGCATTCTGCATATTCAGAAGCAACACAACTTCTACCTCACTGACGTTATATAGGTAACCGGTTTCTTTCCATATTGAGCATAAGATCTGTTTCACTTTTTAAAGGACATAATGAGAAGGTTGTCTCTTTGAAAGCGTTTGAGTTTTTACTCAGAAAAAATATTTTATTTCTTTCCCTTGAGTATGAGTTCTGCAGGGGGTTTTGCTTGACAAAATTATGTAAAAATTCCCACTACAAATTTGCTGTCTGGTATCTTGACAGCTGCTAAGTAGATGCTTCTACCTAGTATTGAAAACAGACCTGGTTTTGCCTAAAGCATTAAAACACAAAACTACTCTGATAGACCTAGTCCTTTCCAAGTCCTATTTCTTCCTTGCCTTTCATGCATTCTGACAGCAAGGGTTTGCAATTTAAGTTCTTAGTGCACCAGCTCTTATTGTTGTTGACAAGCTAGAAGGGACAAGACTAGTTCTCCGACTGGACTATCCATGAAATGTTACGTTTATAATGCAAAGTAATATGCAATGCTATTCCTAATCTTTCAGTACCATCAGAATCACAGAAGCGTCCCTCCTGATAAAATGTTTATTTTTCTAGCCTCTGAACATGGAGCACAAATAAATAAAACAAACATCAAACTTCACAAAAACGGTAGTGTACTGATGTGAAGTCTAATATGAATTTTTCCTTGAGTGGATTACTGTGCCTTCTGCCAAAGACTATCTTAGGAGACTGGGCTCCTTCCCGATGATCTCAATGATTTCTTTTTTTTTCCGAACAACTTGGGAGTAACAAGATTCATGCTATCATAACACCAGAAAGCAATGAGGTCTTAAGAGGGATACCCTAAGAAATAATAGTTTCATGGAAAATAAACGCAAGCCTCCATGGTGAAATATGTTTTGCAATGAGTATTTCTTTAGAATGCCTATAAATGCCCATAAAAATTTATATATTTTTTCATAAACTGTCAGGGAATTGCAATTATGTTTAAGTGATGATCTCACTTTTTGATAAGCCTACTCTATTACCTGCAGTTCAGAAATTACACAACTAAAAAGATTTTCATTATAATAATGGGTCTGATTCTACAAACTGATTTTTAAAAGTATTAGGGCTCATAAAATTCTTCAGGTTAAGGATAAAGTTCACTAATAATGGGACGGATGAAGGCCCAGCAATCTAGGGATCGTAAAACATTTTGTCCTAACAGGTTTTTAAACATGATCTTCCTAAGTGTTTACCAGGTTATGATAGCATAAATCGGCAACTCTGACAAGAATTCGTGGGCATACCAATGGATTCACTTCCAAGGGATGAAAAACCTCACAAATGGATCTTTTAAGTAGCAGACAAAAAGCAGCTGGTTGACAAGGTATCCTTGGGCTTCCATAGGAATATTATTCCAAAAGGCATAAGGGTTTCTAAAAAAGAGAATTCTAAACTGACATTGGATTTAAAACAAGGGTGAAGGAAGGCAAGGCAATATATTTTTAGAATTACTGTGACAGAGTAGTGTAGCACTCAAAATAGGACTACCAAGCTTAAGTCAAGTATAGGATAGACAAATGATGGCCAGATTCTCTCCAAAGATCATCATTCCAAATCCTCTCTTTTCTCAGCATATGAATGCTGTTTGAGGCTTTATTTTATGTAGTAACTGCTGTTTGAGCAGTTATTTTATGATGTAAAAAAACAGCTAAGAGCAACACTGAACTCATTTATACTCTAATCCATTATGAAGAAACCGAACAACAAAATAGTCACCTTCCCCATAAAGAAGGTTTTACTTCTACACATATGTTCAGATGTACAAATACTTAATGTGTGTATTGACACCTCTTAAAAGTTTTTGCATCTACCATTCTACAAGTGCAGAAATTTATGTTTGTGTGAGTCCCAGTTCTCCACATGTTAATGGAATATCACTCTAATTCCACTGTTAAACTGAAAAGTAATAGAATGGTAAAAGCTGCCCTAATAGCAGAGCAATGGCAAAATTTCAAGTCTTTTTTTCTTCAAAAATGTTAATGTTCAAAGAAAAGTTAAATAGTTGAGGCTTTTAATATATGATGCATTAGCAGTATTTTATCATAAGCTTCTAAAACACTTAAAATGTAATAATATTTGAATTAACTGTGTTGCTGCCACAAAAAAACAAATTAGATGCAATACAAAATAGAAAGAACTATTCAAAAAGAGAGAGAAAAAAAAGAATGTTTTTCCTTTGGTATTACAACTAATTAGTCAATTTACAAAGTTAGCCATGAAAAGATGAGACAAAGAAAAGATTAAAGATTTAGAGTGCATATGTCTCTTTTCAAATGCTAAAACAAGAATTCCTATAACGTTGATATCTCTATTGGGAAGCATGTGAGGAGATGGGAAGACTGAAAAAGAAGAAAGGGAAGAGACAAAGAGGAAAAAATGGAAAGGTTAAAGAACAGACAGGCAGGCTGGCAGGCAGATGAAGGCATTAGTCGGACATGTCTGAGAAGTTACCATCCAGTACAAACTAAAATGTACTGGTACTGGATCCTCCTCCCAATCATTCTTCAAAATAAGGTTAAAAATGAGCACTACTTTTGAAAGATGTGAAAGCAATGAGGTAAGAAATAATTTAATCATTTTGCCGTTTTACACTCTGGTTACTACCAATTTTCCTTTGTTACAGCTATCCAAGTAACAGAAGAAAACCATTCAGCCTAAGAAGTAGGGCACTACGGATGAAATTAACTTGGACAAAACACAGAAAGCCAATGAGAAGTG
This sequence comes from Nothoprocta pentlandii, assembly GCA_013398315.1. NCBI lineage: Eukaryota > Metazoa > Chordata > Aves > Tinamiformes > Tinamidae > Nothoprocta > Nothoprocta pentlandii. The sequence continues at coordinate 858,125 of VZSG01000149.1, forward strand.
ATCCTTATCACTAGGATCATAGAGAGTTTTTCCCACAAGGAAACAATCAAATACAGTATGGACTCGAAGGATTTTCTGTCAAGTTATTACCTGTTTACTGACACTCATAACAGGCGACAATTTTTAACATGTTGCCAAACAGACAGGAGGAGAGAGATGGTAACAATTCTGAGCTCAATGTATACTGATTAATCAGCTGCCAAGCCAAAACAGAACCAAGTGTGATCTAGTGGCCCCCTTTAACTAATAACTCAATAACCTTTGTGAAAGACATTCTTCACCCTTTAAGCATCTATCAAGACTTAGTTGAAATGAGCCAGTGTCTCAGAAATGGTTGGGAAGCTAGAGACCAGGAAGAAGACACAACACCAGAATTGCATAAACCTTGCTCCTTCCAAAATCCAGCCAAGCAAATTCTTTTGTGAAGGTAAATGAGGAGGGTCAGTAAAATATGTTAGGAATAGGACAATTAGAGAAGTGTTAATACCTGGAAACCTGTAGTCGATCCTTAAATAACAGTACTGAATATACTGGCATTTAAAATTACTAATAGTCATAGACATCCAAAGTTGCTCTTCAACAATGTTAAGAAAAAAATTGCCGTCAGCTGTAAGCAGATTATGTGGATGACTCCGTATCCTCAGTCTAGCTACATTAAGCACACAAACACACACATACAATTCTTCACTTAAAAAGAATTCATTAGGCAGAGGAAGAGTGCTCCCATAATATCCAGTGCTCTAGTTACTGAAATATTTTATTATCACTCTTAAAGAATTAGGATCTCAGCAGAATTATTCTAAAAAGAGAAAATTATACTATGTTTGCATAATACCTATAATCCTGAAGAAGCATAAACAGATTGCATACAATAAAAATGCAATTAAGGATACCCTTACTGTATTCAAACTGTTTAAAATCTCAAACAACTCAATTTTCTAGTTTATTTTTAATCTGCTTACTATATGAAAGCACTGCTCACAGTAGCATTATAGAAGATGAAAAGAGGATGTTCTCATTTTTATTATAAAAACAGTGGGAAACAAATTGAATTTCTTTGTTGATATGTTTTCCATCCTGTGTTCATTTTGATCAATCAAATCAAGACAGCCTTGTATGCAGTGACTGCTTAGCTATAACCCTATGAGAAACACCAACAGATTGCAGTGAATGCAAGATGAACCTGATTTTTGCTAACATTTTAAAGTATTATGATTAGGAATAGATGTGTGTGTGCACACACATGAGATGCACTTCCCTATTAGATCCATCAAATGTGGTTTAGCTTGAGTGTCACCTTTTTGTCTACCACAACCTAAACAATGACTACAGGTATCCTGAGTGTATTGTATGAAACAATAAGAAAGAGATGTTAAAGTCAAAAAGATATTTTTAAAATATATTGAGTATACCATGCTGTGTACTAACACTAAACACTAAAATAATGACTAAAAGGCCAGCCATATTTGTGGAAGGATGGAACTAAACTGTATGGAGGGCTTTAAACCTTTAACATACACTTACACATCACCTTTATTCTAGTAAAAACATGCTTCATGGGACAACAGTTTAAGTAATGTTTTATGTTAAAATTAAAGTCGAAGATATCTTAAAGAAAAAGTTGGAGCTTAACATGGAGTTAATCCAAAGAAATATTAGAGATAAAATCACAAAATAACTACAGTCCTCTAAAAATAGCACAAGAGCCTCTGAGGGTATGTTCTACAGTAAGTACTCTGCAAAACAAATGAGCCCCATTTTAATTTGCTAAATCTCCTCACTATCATCGAGTTTGAAAAGCATTTAGATCTATGTTACTGTTAATTCCTAGTGACAAAAATAATTAAACTGAAACAAAGGGAAGACTGAGCAACAGAGAATGTGGTTGTATCACCTCACAGAAGCCGGGCTCTGCTCCGTCAGCGCCACTAGTAGTTTCAGAGCATACACTGGTACTGGGTCAGGAGCCACCAGAATGTGCTCGTACCTGCAACAGGGAAGGGAGGAAGGAAGAGCGGAAAAAAAGTTAAAAATTAAGAGCTATGTGTTACGAAGTGGATAATACTAAAAACACATCATTTCCAAACATCGAATTATCCACAATGGAAATGCAATATTGTTTGGAACCGCACAAAACAGTAAACAAAACTTATTTAGAATTCGTATTCTTTTTAAAAGGATCACATTAAATTCAAAAGTAGTGTTAATAAAAGGACACATCAGTAACGCATATGTATGTTCAAAAGGTAAGTAGAAGCAAAAACTGTATTATTTACTAAGCCTCCAAATATTATCAGGCAGAGGATGCACTGGGGGATCTAAAAGACTTTTATGTTTTATTTCAATATTTTAAAAAATGTGTTAAATTCAGCATTCTTCCATCCTCCAGGGAATATGGACACGAAAAATGCAAAATTATTTCCAGTCAGTGTTTATTCAGAATGAGTGAGTTCAAGATAAAACTACAAGAAAACATATCTATGAAATATATTCCAAAGTATTTTTCATCTAACTGAAATTTTGGTAATAAGGTAAAGCTGCTGAAAACCAACACAGACTTTGCTATTGCTTTCAACATTCAAATAATTCCCAAGCAACAAACAGATCTGTTTATATTTTATTTATTTAAATCAAAGTATACCTGGAGGACAATAGGATACAATGATGGAAAATGAATAATAACAGAAAAAAAGATTATCATGTCAAAATATCATCAAATAGTGGCATTTTGAACAGATGGAAGTAACAGAATTGGAAATATAATTCCCTTGCTTGAGAGGAAAGCACTGAGGTTGAGAGGAAAATGCGGCAGGCTATCGCATTGTGTGCCACAAAATGTGTCCACAGCATGTTTTTGTTTTCTGATTTCTGTTAGGGTGGGGGGAAAACCCAAGGCAAACCACCAGGAATCTACTTTGCATCTTGACTTTCCTAGTGAGGACCCATCAAGAATATGTATCACTTCCAGCACCTGGGTACTGACATACACACAGAATCCCAGAATTCCAGAATGGCTGAGGTTGGAAGGGACCTCTAGAGAGCATCTAGTCCAACCCCCCTGCTCCAGCAGGAACACTCAGAGCACGGGGCACAGGATGGCATCCAGGTGGGTTTTGAAGATCTCCAGAGAAGGAGACTCCACAACCTCCCTGGGCAGCCTGTGCCAGGGCTCTGTCACTCCCACGGGAGAGAAGTTCCTCCTCACATGCAGATGGAACTGCCTGTGTTTCCGTTTGTTCAACTTGTACCCATTACTCCTTTTCCAGAGGTGGCCACCACCGAGCAGAGTTTGGGCTCATCCCCTTTACATTCTCCCCTCAGGTATTTATACATGTTGATAAGACCCCCTCTCATTCTTCTCTTCTCTAGGCTAAACAGGCCCAGCTCACTTATTTTTTCCTCATACAAGAGATGCCCCAGTCCCTCAATCATCTTTGTCACTCTATCCTGGACCCTCTCTAGAAGCTCCACATCTTACACTGGGAAGCCCAGAACTACACTCAATATTGCAGGTGCGGCCCCACCAGAGCTGAGTAGAGGGGCAGGATCTCTTCCCTCAACCTGCTGGCAACACTCCTGACACAGGCCAGGATCCCACTGCACCCATTGCTAGCACAAGTGCTCATTAGTGCTAGATCCCCTCTCTTCAACCTCATTCTTCCCCCACGACCTTCGTGCTCTGGTTTACAAAGGACGGAAACCTAGGAAACCTCCACAGAAGGAGATCTGATGCTTTCTGGCAAAGCTTTTGATCTGGACAATGCTAAGACCAGGAGGTTAGAGCATCCAGCTCTGGGGATTCCTGATGTAGCCAACAGGAGTTCCTTCACAGAAACTAATATTCACACACGAGCACGCAGACTAGAAGTGAAATATCACTGCTACTGCATATTCACTTGAATGTGCTGTCCTCAAGCTGTAAACCACTAAAACACTGGAAAATCTGAATTATTAACCAATTAGAGCTCAGTGTCGGCTTCACATCTTCAATGATTAACATTTTTCCAAGTAACAATTCCTGAAGGAAAATCTTCTCTCACTGATGTCACTGATGATTTACAAGTACCTCTTCTATGAAGAAAATATCATAATACATTCATAATCCCTGATCCTGCACGCCCTACCTGTGAGTAATACATATTCCTCAAAAACACCGTGAAGCTATGAAGCTATCCACATCTTCTGCAGAACCCACAACTACCACAAGCAGAGCTTTTTTTTTTTTAAATGCTTCTGCAAGCCATCAGCTCATTCAAAAGATATGATTTACCTCTCCAAAATGGTAATTCCTAATATTTAATGATTTGGCCATGCAAAGTTAAAAAGTTTCTCAAAATGTGAGCTTTCAAAGTTTTGAGTCAAAGTGAGCTTCTGACTTTTCTCTTTTGGTCTTTTCTCTGAATGCTCCTCTTCTCAGAAAATCCTGGCCCTATCTTCTACTTTTGTTTCATCTGTGTGTTCTTTCATTGATTTGCTATTCCCCATAGCTGAGCACACAAAAAATGGGCTCAGGTTACAGATTCAAGTAATGTATTAAATGCCCTGGCATTAGTTAACTCCTTCTGCCAGAAGATTTACATACTCTTTCTCTGTGCTCCTAAGTAAGAAAATAATGTTCACACCAAGTTCCAGTATATTCCAGTTATAGTAAACTTGAGTATTTCTTTATTAGCTTCAAAGTGTTTTTCAATTAAAAGTACCGTCACCTCTACTGATGAGCTAAATGAAGTCACTCAGGAAATATTTAAACCAAGGCAGGTATTCACTTAGGAAATATTTAAACTAAGACAGGTATCAAGATTTTCAGCCAGTGTAAGCTTCTCTTTTTCTACATTATAACGCAATGCATGCAAAGATAGTAACTGAAGTCCCAAAATAGAACTATAATATTCCAGAAGCAAAAAGTCCTGCCACTCACTCGAGTTAATGAGCTTGGAGTAGCACGCTGGCTATTTGCCTTCTAGTTTGGAGCTAGCATGACCCCCCTCACAGTTCAGCAAGGAACCCTGTATAACATGGACACATCTTGAAGGGGTTAATCACTTAACCAAGTTTCAAAGCAAGGACAGAACTTACCTCTCTTCTCTCCAAGTCTCTGCCCTTATCGGAACAAAAGTACCTGACAGGTTTTAATAATGCATATATTCTCTTTTTGAGTCATATTTCCAGTTTCAATTTTAATTCACATTAATGTATATACTATGTCTTCCAGTGAAAAGATGGCATGAAGAAATCAGTAGAAATAAGCTACTCTCCAGGTCTTTAAGCTTTCTTCCACATTCTCTCCCACAGAGAAAAGTTAAGATTATACATTTTGCATAGAGAGATGCATGGTCCTCAGATTTTAAGAATGTTAGGCAATTGGCAAGAGACAGTCTCATTTTTGGGAAGGCACTGTGCTTCTGATCATAAGCCAACATCCACTCCTCCACCCATCTGCCATTAATGTAGGGGTGGGGAATATTTTCTTCCTTTAGATCAGGTAATTACAGTTACTAACTTTTGAGGGCCACACATTAAACACACTGTAATATTATCCTTGAATAATGCCAAAGATAAACGAGAGCTCATCTTTTCAGTACTCATGCTGTGTCTATGCTTTAGTTCCTTCTCTTGGTTCATGGCATCAGCTCACAGTATGTATATGCATAAAACACAGAGCCACACTAATCCTCACCTGCAAGTCATTTTGAAATGACAGGTCCCCTGTGACCATAAACCGTACAAATGAACTTCCAGGCTACATCTGGCCCACAGGCTGCAGCTTCCTCAACTCTGCCATAGGATTTTCTGCTGCTTGAGGCAGCAGGCAGAGCAATGCAGTAACCCCTAGGTGGTTCATAGAGGACTAATCCACCCTGTACTTCTCCTTTTTAAAACTTAGTATTCCATTTCATGTGTTTAGGTCACTTTCCATCACAGCATAATATACAAAATAGAGAGAAAAATGTTGCTGTTAGAATGTTCTGTCTTTATTAGCTGAGCAAGGAGGTGGTATCTAAAGACAGCCCAAAACCTAGGGGAAGCTCCTTTCATTGCAAGAGCCTCCAGAGACACAGTATCACCAAGATGCAAAACAGTATCCTGTGGAAGCTGTGTTTGTGTTATATGTGACCAGGTACTGAATAAACCTAGGAAAAGAGATGCTAAAACTGAGAGATGCAGAAAATTCTCTGACAGCAGTTTATTTCTATTTCTCTTTTTACTTTGCCATTTAAAAATAAAGGTTATTTAAAATAAATACGCTGTCAAAATGGATTGAGTATCATGTTATTACTCGCCAGTACAGCAGCAATATTATACTTACTGCGGCAGCAGTGAATGTCTAATGAGAGACAGAAGCTTGCTGTTTGAGTTGAGGCTCTCCTCTTTCTCCTCACCCATGACCTCGTGGCTTACAAGCAGTGATGTGGTTTCTGAGAGCAACCGCAGGCTGAAGAGTCTCCATTCCACTTGAAAATAAAGGTGCCAAGAATGTGACCACACTGAAGTCTAATTAAAACAAAATGTGGAATTCATGGAAACTGCAGTTGATGTGGATATACTTACCATTCTGACTGCAAACCAAGGAAACTAATGGTGGGAGGATATAATCTTCAACCTAAAAGAGAGAATTAGAAAGATCTGGTCTAGATTAGGGGAAAAACAGAACTGTGATATATTATCATCTATATTTATTCCACTGATAGAGTCCTTAATCAAAAGGATGAGTAATCATGGAAATTCATCCATAATCACACTTATAAAGCCACCAAGTTCAGTTTTCTGTGGTAAACTGTCATAAAGTTACACATACTAATGTGCTTAAACAGAAACAAAGGTTAGCAATTTCAGTATAATTCAGTAAGTGTGAATTTTAATTTAAAATATAAAACTCACTGCAGAAGTAAGATATTAATTAAAAAAGCAACACTAGATAATCTATTAATCTTCATGTTTTAGCTGATAAACTAATAATCATATAGGGTTAGGAGGAAACATCGTTCTAACTATACCACAGAAGATTTGCTACCTCAAATGCTCAAATGCTTTGGCTTACTAAAGAGTCTTGATGCAACATTAGCTTTTGACATTCTGGTAGTCCACACACTTCCATTAAAATTTTATAGGATGAAAACAGAAACTATAAAAACAGAATATCCAGTCTCCTCTATTATCCATGAGGATATTGAATTACAGATTAATCATCTGCCACATCAATAATCAGTTTAGTTCCATCTGAAGTCCACTTATGGCAAACCAGGATCTAATTCCATTTTATACATTTACTATTACAAAAATATAATATTTAGAAGTATTCTCTCTACTAAGAAAATAAATTGCTAAAGTCATAAGCCATTGATAACATAGAATTAAATCAGACAGGAGATACTCTAGAGATGCGAGTACATAGGAGAAACAAAAAAACATAATTACATAAAAAACTGAAATGACATTTTTGTTTTTGGCTATAATATCAAAACATTTATTTTCATAACTTGGGCCTGATCTTTTGCCTAGGACAGGCTTTAAATAGAAAAATAAATAAAACTTCCTCAAGATTTCAGGAGAGCCAATTTTCCCTTTTTTACAGATCCTTTTTTTCAAAATGATAGTTCTTCCACTTGCAGATTCTCCACCCATTTCATCATTATTCTATTCCTTCAGGAGGAATAGAATGCCTAAACCTATAGAAATACCTATAACTATAGGAATAAAATACCTGCACACACCTCCCAAGCAATACTAACGAAGTGTTATTCCATATCAGATTTTCTGACAGAATCTCTTTCTCATTGCTGACCGATTTAGAAACATATCCCACCCTCAGAAATCTTCAAAGAGAATGGAGAAGGCAGTGTCGAGATGCAGATGCAGCATGAAGTGTGAGCATGAATGGGGAAGGTCACCTAGGTCTCACTGCAGAAGGAAATCTTGCTATGCTTCATTTAGGGTATTACAAAGACTTCTTGAAAAAAAAGAAGGTAGTCAAACATTCATTATGATAATAGAATTAGTTTATTATATTCTGTTTCTTCTGCTTCATTAATTTTAGCTGAATTTGGCAAGTGACATAGGAGAGTATTTACTATCTGTATTTCTAAGGGGCAAGTTCTTAATCTACAGATTTTGCTGTTTAGTAAGATGAGTGCAAGAAACCTATTAGCCTTGTTTGGCATGAGTAGGTTTGCCATGGTCCTGTAGAGAGTCATTGGATCAGAGAGAGGAGGAGATGTTCTAGATCGAGAACAGACTGACCAACCAGGCTAGGGGGCTAAGCTTCCACATTTCAGGAGATGGTAGCAGGAAGTGAACCCTTTTTCATTTCTACTTTGCTATTATCTAAACATTTTTATTTCCATTTACACAGCACTCTAACTAATATTTTAGTAAAATGTGCTTTTTGATTTTAGAAACCTTCTCAGACATCCTTGGGACTTCACCATAAGGGAAAAGGCTAAGCAGAATCACTTTTTCTGATTCACAGTCATGTCACAAATAAGAAATTAGGAAGCAAAAGGGACATAAATAAAATACGGACTTCTAACTGTTCATTAAATATCAATTTAGATTTTTCATACATATATTTTGGTGACAACGATGTCAATCAGCTCTAAACTGATAAAAATAGAGATTAGCAGTAAACTACTCTTCCAGGCATGTAAACAAAGCATATTATGTAGTGATGCATAATTATTCACTGCTCAACACTTCTTCATTCTGAAATATTTCATGCCTTTTCACCTTCTATGTGAGAGAGACAATAAAACTGCATTGCTCTCCAACAGCTTCCCCATTAGAGGTTTCTAAACTGCTTTACAAATGGCAGTATGTCTGTCGTAACCAGCCTCTGAGGTAGCATTAAAAATGCATGTCCATAAAAAGTTTCCATCAAAAACAAATATACAAAAAAAAGCACAAACTATTGCAATACTTCTCAAACAAAGAAACATGTTTAAATAGTAAATTAAAGCTGTGAGAAACAAGGCAAAAAGGACCTCTTGACGGTCTGAAGCAACGCAGGGACTCAGAACACAAAGGATCACTTATCACCAGTGTCAGTTCTGACTGATCCAGATGGCAGCATGCAATGGCATGACACAGCTTCAGCTTCTACAACTTAGATTTTCTTTTGACTTTTGTCTACTATTAACAATAGTCTTTCCACATCAGAGAATGTAGCTAAGCTATACACAACTCATTTTTAGAGCTAAGAAAATCTAAATTCTCATTGTAAACTCTCATTGTAAAGCACCCTCTTTATGTCTTAAATAATTTTAGTAGCTTTTTCTGTTTTTTTTTTTTTTTTTTTTTTTTTTTTTTTTTTTTTTTTTTTTTTTTTTTTTTTTTTTTTTTTTTTTTTTTTTTTTTTTTTTTTTNTTTTTTTTTTTTTTTTTTTTTTTTTTTTTTTTTTTTTTTTCTCTAATACAATTCTCAGTTTGGGCAAACAGGCTATTTAATGTGGAATTCTCCATCACAGGTGTTCCCCTCATGGCACTTTCGCGTTAGAGCCGAGCTCAACTAAATGAAGCATTAATCCTATAGAAAAATACTTACTGATGCAAGAGCATAGCAGAATGCACACACGCAAGGAAGCTATTAAAAATGGGTATCTCCTAACTCTGCAAGATTGTTTTTCTCTTCATGATATTTTTTGTTGGTGTTTTTGTTTTTTCACTAAAGTGAACACAAATTTGATATAAACAAGACATAAACTATCATATGATATAAACTATCAAAAGATTAATGAGGTGAAATACACTATAGTATACATGGAAAATTTAACAGTATTTTCTTTAGTACACAAAAATATTTTTAGTATATTCACCAATGTAGCACATAAGCTTCTGCAAGTTTTGTATAAAGAAGGCACAGCTGGTATTTTTGAGAGATTCTAAAACAAATACAAGAATCCCAAAAGGGTTCTCCTTTTTTCTTCATTTAAATGACGCCTGACATCTACCTGGAATCAAATCTCCACATACATATGAAGATGTTCAAATATTTTTTCTTCTTTATTGCTAAGATTATTAACAAAAAAGTGGGAAATTTTCTCTAAGCTTGAAGAGACTAGACAGTTTGAATACTGATATATATAGCTACGACATCATAGTATGGGTTTATACCACCTGCTAAATAGTTTGATGAACATCATGAACTGAACATCATGAGTCCCTACTGCACAAAGCCACCATTGTAATAGTATTGCAATGATAACATTTAAAGGTTTTGCTGTTATCAGCACACAAGCTAGCAAGGAAATACTAGAAACTTCTACAAATGGTACAGTCACATCTCTGCTACAATATATATGTACTGGAAAAAATCAAAAGGATAGATCAGACCTGGTAATCTGGTTTCTGACAATAGGAAAAGAAGGGAAAGAAAAGAGTAAGAGAAATAGAACAAGCATAAAGCAATGCTCTAGTTATATTTTTGCATTTAATAATGCTTGCTAGCCTTCCCTCATAAATCTATCCTACAGGTTAGGAACAATCCTCTTTGATATATTTACGCTTTTAGCATGAGCAATACCTATGGCATTAAATTCCACACTTCAGTTATGCAATGTGAAAAGGCACTTCTACCTAGTTACTTAACTAGATACTCTCTCATTCACATTGTACAAAAAATATGAATAATTATTTTCAATTCATTTTTTTCCATGCCATTCATTATTTTCCATTTTCAGTATCTTGCTTCAGATCTGAAGTTCTTCTCTATTCAACCTCTCCTTGCATCACTGAACTGTAACTTTTCTTGTTGAACTGCATCTTCCTTGCGAGTAAATGTCCAGAACTGCATTTGTTCTTCCAGGCTTGGGAGCACCATAGACAGCAGCATAGCAATGTCTTCTGCTTCTTTCACTGATCTTTTACTAGCTATTCTTAATATTCTAGTTGTCATTTTTATCACTGCTGAGTATAAAGCTAACATTTTCATAGAAAATGTATGCTAAAAGATCTCTGGAGCAGTAGCAAGTGGTTTAGAGTCTCACACAGTGCATGCATAGTTAGAACGACTTTCCTCATGTGCATCACTTGACATTTATCAGTATTGAACTGCATGTCATTTTATTGTCCTTTCACTGAGTATGTTGAAAAACTTCTGCAGCTCCTCTGTCACTTTTAATTTTCACTACTGCAAATAACTTAGTGTCATCAATCAGTCCTGTCACCTCATTTGGCTTTCCAGGTTGTTTATAAATAGCATATGTTGCAACACAGATGCTTTTAAAGCACTATTTTTAACATACCTAAATTCTTAAAAATGATCTCTATTCTCTACTTAGTATAAATTAACTAGTTAAAAGAAGTTGGTTGGTCAGAGGGCAAGAGGAAGAAGATTGTAAGAGCTGTGGTGCACAATTTTGGCAAAACCTTTTTAGAAAACCAAGTATACTTGGTTTGGTATAAAACCTGAACATCTCTATCTGTAACATTCACTGATTCCTGCAAGGAAAACTATAATAACTCTAAGAGAGCTTTCAAAAGCTGTACTCTTTCTTTTTCCATAGTGTCTTATTAGCTAAAATCATAGTTTTTGGAAGAGGGTCACAACTTTAATAGAACTTCTTCTGCAAATGCTGTGTGTTACTTTAACAAGTTCTCCAAAGAGAAACAGATAAAAGCCACCGTTTCAGTGTAATTAAGTATTCAGCTGCCATTAGGAGGAGGGACAACTATTTCAATGTTTCTCTGCCTGTCTCCACTGTTCATGGCATGTTAGATGCTAAAACTGCACCCTAAATATGCTCCTATTTTGTTAGAAATGAAGAAACATTGGCTCAGCTTTACTTTACTAGCTTCACCAAGTCTAGTCCAACCTTCCCAAATATCCCTTAAAAAGACTCACAGTGGAATGAGCCTCTAGACTAAATCCTTATATACAGGGAGGTACACTAAGCATGGTGACTGAGAATCACATTCTTGGTAAGAAGAGCTTTAAACTAGGGAAGATGGGAAAGGAGAGAGTTATAGAGACCATGCGGGTCTCTATAGGTGGGGATATAAGACTAGTGGAAACCTCTTCATCCCTTCTAAGAGCTCAGCAGGCTTGGGTACCTCTCGGAAGTTTCTGAAGTGACTGTACAGCAATGTATGTAGCATGGGGAATTAACGGGAGGAGTTAGCAATGTATGTGCAGTAACAGGGCTATGACCTCCTTGTGATTACAGAGACCTGGGGAAAGAGCTCACATGGCTGAAATGCTGCCGTGGCTGATCGCAGGTTCCTTAGGAAGGACCGGCTATGAATGAGAGGAGGGAGTATCACTCTTTAAGGGAGGGCATAACCGGAATGTATGGAGCTCTGCCTAAGGGTGGATGATGAGCAGGTTGAGGTTTTATGGGATTAAGGGGCAGACTAACATGGGTGATGCTGTTGTGGGTGTTTATTACAAACTACCTGATCAGGAAGAGGAAATATGAGGCCCCTCCTATAGGGAGCTGGGACTAGTCGCATGACCAGGATCTGGTTCCCATGGGGGACCTCAACCACCCTCCTACAGAAACAACACAAGCAGAGTACCTTGCTATAGACGAAGACAGCAAGGCACAAACATTCCATAAGGATATTGGAAAGCACTGATAATTTTCTGATAAGCAGTGAAGAAGCCATCAAGGAGTGATGCACTTACGGACCTTGTACTAATAAAGAATAACTGGTTGGAGATGTGGAGGTTGGGGACAGTCTTGGCTGCAATGACCATGAGATGGGGGAGTTCAGGATCTTGAGAGAAGGAAACAGTGCCAAAATCAGGATAACAACTCTGGACTTGAGAAGAACAAACTTTGTTCTCTTCAGGGACCTACGTGGAGGACTACCATGGGATAGGGCTCTAGACAGGAGAGTGGACCAAGAGAGCTTGTTAGTATTCAAGCATCACTTCCTCCAAGCTCAAGAACAGTGCATTCCTGTGATCAAGAAGTCGAACAAGTCTAGTCTCCTAGACAGGAGATCTGCATGGATGAACAAGGAACTTCTGGCAAACTCAAACAGAAAAAGGAAGTGTACAGAAGGTGGAAGATAGAGACAGGCCACCTGAGGAACACAGGCACATCATCCAAGTGTGCAGGGATAGGACTAGGGAAGCCAAGGCCAATTTGTTGTTTTAACTGGCAAGAGACATTATAAATTAGAACCCAGAACAAGCAGTTCTTTTCTCCTGAAAGGGGAAAAGAACCTGAAGTATTATTGTGAAATCCCTATTAACCTATGTAATTTTCATTGTAGCTAAACTAAAACCAGAATTGAATCGAAAAACATGCTAGTTCTGCTTGCTTAATATAATCTCATTTTTATTATACTGGTTGAACTTTATAAGTTTCATTCCCATTTGCAACTTTAAAGCAATGTCGCTGTTGTAATGGAAAAAAATGTATCCTCTCAGGAAGGTTTTGGCTTCCTCTATGAAATGCTTTTCATAACCAACTAACTCTAAATGAGCAATCCAGGTTTCAAATAACAGTCTAAGATGTACAATTCCCTCCAGTAAAAGAGTTTTCTATTAACTATCAATATACTTAAGTATCGATCTGCAGCCTTGCAACATGTCTTGCTTCAACTCTTTAAATAAGCACCATGTTCTGCTGGGTGGTAGCATGTATATTCATAGATTCCAGTCATGCTCAATGAGCAGCAGTTAGAAAGTGTCTCTTGAGTAACACAATTTCTAAAATATTCTGTATGCATCATGAAAGATGAAGTAAACTAAACCAATGCGAGTCCTCTAAAGTAACATGAACTGTGCATTCAGGAATAATTAGCACACTAGACTTCATAAATAGTATTAAACTAATTACTGTTTGTACCAGTAGTGACAGATGTGGTTGGAGATTATTAATTACAGTGGACAATTTCTTGAATATAGCATACTAAATTCAAGGCATTTTCTCCACTGTATTGTAGATTCAAATGGCTGTTTGATGAGGCTCAGGATATATTACAAATTTTATTTATGAAAACAGACAAAGAAAATAAAATCTGTTGATTTTATTTTCTTAGAAAAAGCTGTTGATTGTGAAGGCTATAATTATTTTTAATAATATATTTTAAATCCAGCTATTCAAAATCAAGGAAGCTATTCTACCAAAATGGTATGTTTCAAAAATATGCACACATTGGATAGGCAGGAAGTTTTACATTTGGCTAAACAAATGTAACTGATGGACTTTAAACAAATACCTACAAGTTCTATGTGTGATAACGTAAGCCCTTTCCCGCAAATTCAGATACTTAAAGAAACCTCATCTACTCCTTGCTAATAACTACTTAAGAGAGTGGGATAGCACCTCCACCAATATGTTGTGATACTGAAAGCGGAAAAAGGAGGGTCATGAAGTGTGGTAAAGGGTCTGCTTCTCTCTCTTGGTAGAGGGAACAGGAGGATACAACGACCACAGACCATTATAGTTTAAACAGCAGGAAGGGAAATTTAATATAATGTGTTGACAGAAGGTATGGACATTTCAGCAAATATTGTTGACCACCACAAAAATAGTACATGTTTATGGCAGTATAAGACACATTGAAAAGCTGCAGAAGTTAAACAACTATTTAAAAAATTGAGTATTTTTTTTAAATGATGTCAAAGCACCATTACTAACACACTGACAGTCATGTAGGGCAATAGGAATAGATGTTCATTGCTCATCTACATTTAAACTTATTTTAGAGAATACCATTTGCCATACTACTTAAAGAATTTAAGTACTATATACTATATAAATGCTGTACTATTTCCCCTCTGACTATTACTTTGTGAGATTTTTGTAGATAAGGACACTTTTTTGGCTAGCACATACATAATAGGTTGTGAGCATTGATGTAAATAAGCACTAAACAGTTATTTAAATTCCAACTTGTATTTCACTTCTTTGTACTATTTTTATTACTTAAGATTTTGCAACTGAAGCACAGACCAAATAAAATTCAACTTCTAAAAAAAATATAAACTCTAAACTCACGCAATTTTTTCTAGCCCAATTTGTTAATGTCTGTCTATGGAAGTAACTACTAATTAGCTAACCTTTTAAGTACTCTGTATAGAGTGCCATGTTATTAATCAAATTCCCATATAAACACACAAATTTAAATTTGAAATTGGGAATTGAGCTGAAGCTGATGCAGTGGGAGAAGTTACAATGATATGTCAATCACTACTTCAACCTTTCTAAGCTACTATTTGCTGACAGCTATTTTATAATGTAACTGTTCTAGCTTCAGCTAGCTTAGTTAATCATTTGACTAAATACTGAACAGACAACAAATCTTTAGTGATCTGAGAAGATTACAATATGTAGGTTTAGTAATTGTCAACTAATTTTTAGCAATCCAACAGTTAAACTGAAGCAAAAAGACATGCCATAACTGGTATAAAACTGCTACTCATGTTGACAATCTCATCAGGAAGGGTATTGATGGAATGGGAGTCTTCAGCCCTCAGAGACAGTGCTTTCATGCCATACTAAAACATAACAAACAACGTGGTGAAATTTTCGCTAATATATAGCGACATACTTGCTTTGAGGTATGAGCAACGTATTTGTTTTCCTACTTCACAGGAAACTCCTTTTAAGATTTGCTATTTCTATACCTTAGGCAAATATCCTTCTCCCTCTCTTTGTAACTCCTCAACTAGCTGTAGAAAACTGAGTATGAATGTCTCTCTTTGAAAATTAAATCTCTCCATAAACAATAAAGATTTTTCCTGTCATATAGAACCAAACTACATTTTAAGACAGAATTCAACAGCTTTGAAATCTTCAAAAC
The DNA here is from genome assembly GCA_013398315.1 of Nothoprocta pentlandii. Taxonomy (NCBI): domain Eukaryota; kingdom Metazoa; phylum Chordata; class Aves; order Tinamiformes; family Tinamidae; genus Nothoprocta; species Nothoprocta pentlandii. The sequence goes on from VZSG01000149.1 coordinate 873,877, forward strand.
ATCCAATTTATCAATGGAATTCAGCCAACTATCCTGCAACTGTTTAATTTGCTGCCAGACTTACCGTCGAACGATGGTTTGTCAGCAGGGCAGGATGCTGTGTTATTGCTTCAAATGTTGATAAAGTAGTCTTAATCAATTCTTCAGATGCAGCTTGCCCTATCGGTAGAAATCATATATTCCTGTATAAAATTCTACATTTCTTAACGTCCTCATATATAAAAATACAGCAGTTTCATAGATTACTTTACCTATTGCTCCATCCAAATTTGTTTCTCCTGAATCTATTGATCTGATAAAATTCTACAGGGAAAAAAAAAAAAGTATTTATGCTTAAGCACTCTAAAAGCAAAAAGTTAAAAGTATTATGCGTTTTGAACAGTTCTATGTATTTGTTGGGTAATTGTTATATGGAATTCTTTAAGAGACTGTATAAATACAAGAAGTAAATGCACCTAAACACAGGAAACATTCTCATAATTATTAAGACACAAACATACGAGAGCATTCACAGTCTAGTTGTTTTAACAGTTTTGTAAGTGTGCAGGGCTGCTGGACACTTAAAAGTAGGGAGCGGTAAGGGCTATTACTCTGACTTACATCAGGAATGATAACATTTCCAGCTAAATAGGCAGTAATTAAATGTCTGACTTTATTGTTGACAGAAAGCTGTGTTTTCTGAAAAGACTTTGAACTGCCTTGGATATGGTTACGTTAAAATAACTCATTAAAAAGACCAAAGACCCTCGAGAAAATGCAATTTTCTGTTATTTGCACCATCTTTTTGATCTCCATGCATACTACATATGCTATGCATATACTTACATGTAGAAAGTACACGCACAAAGGCATACCCTTCTGCTAAGAAGCACCTAAATAAGTAATCATTTTGAGGAACAGGGACAATGAAATATTAATAACCTGGTATAAGAAAATATTATTATATCCATAGTCTTTTGCTTTTTGCTTTCACTCATCCGATTTCAGTGCTGTGCATAGCTGTTTATTTCACAGGGAATGCAAAAGGTATCTTACTGACACTTGCTACAGAGGAATAATTCTCAACAGAATTTTTAAAAATGCTCTTATTTACTATCACAGTATTTAACAGTGATGCTACTCTTTCTGAATTTCAGTTGCACATATATTTTTATGTGACTTTTTGCTTTACTGTCAATTGCAATTTTGTTATTGTATTTTAAATCGGCAGAAGAGCCTACACAAGTTACCTTTTCTCAATACATAAGAAACATTTAAAGAGTTTTTCTCCAATCAAAACAGTTAAAAATTGTTCATATATTTCATATTTTAAAAATATTTCAGAGGCAGTCATAAAATTAAATTGCTTTTGTTAAAAAAAGAATAGTTATTTTGCCTTCCTTTTCATTTAAAAAAAACCTACTAGTTTCAATATAATTAATTTATGTTTGGAGGACAGTACATTATTTTGTTTGCTCATTTAGGAGAGTTTTACATTCCTTGAGCAATGGTGGGGAATGGTTTGCATATTCCATGTCGGGTGAGTTGTCTGCTATGCACCCAACTAGTAACTCCTGTTGGCCGTGCTCTTGGGGCAGAGCACGTCTCCTCCCTGACCTTCTATTCACAGCTGAAAACATATGAGGGAAGAACTGTCCCAACTCCATCTCGATCTCTTTGCACTAGAGTACTGAGGATTATAATAATGATGGAAACAATTTTAAAGGAGCAAGAAAAAAAAAAAGTTATTTCTCAAAGAATGGCTACAGGAAAATAATTACCTTTTTCCTCCTACATATCAAGCACACATCTTTTCATTCCTAATCACTTCTCATTCTTAAGAATAAAAATCTTTGGAATAAATCAGAAAAAAATCCTGGAAGACTGACTGACACTCTTAGAGGCCTCAGTTTTATCACAGTGCTTAAAAAAGTATGAGTTGATGATCAAATGTACTTCTGTAGATGTCAGTGGGAATGCTGCTAAACAAACAATCCCAGAGCAGACTGTTCCTTGGCAGAATGGAGAGCTGCTCTTCCAGAGGGAATTACATTAGTCACATTACAACACACAGTTCTATAAAATGAACTCTAATTTGATACGCACCATTAAGATACTATTTCTCCTTTTCATGTATAAATTCAAGTAGACTATATGCAAGAGTCTGAGTTGCCTATTTCCATGGATATTGAAAGGACAAGCTGCAGGAAATATTCAGCAGGGGTTTTCTAAGGGCTTCACTACTCACTGTTAGCTATAACATGAGATAAATCAAACTACTTTTTTTCCAAATCTATCCCCAATAATAAATAAATATATAAATTGTTATTATACATTATTTTTGTAGTCTAAAAGTCCCAACTATTTTGCAGAGAGACAGGATTCAAATGGGGATGGTTGCCCATTTCTGAATAAGTCCAAAAACACAGTATCACAGACTCTAAAATTAATGCATACTGATAAGTTTGCTACAAATGGCATTGGAGCCAAAGGGACTGAAATATGAACTAAGTGAAAAATTACTTCTTTAGTCAGTAATTCAAGCAAGTTGCAGAAGTTTCAAAGGAAAACCAATATTCTACCTGGTCTGCTGTACCTACATTGTTGACAGAAGACTTGCACCTTCTAGAAGGCTGGTCCAAAGCCATTAATATACCTACTGCCTATTTAAAAATGCTTTGTAAAGAAAAAAAAATAATATAACCACTACAGTTCATTATTGCTTGTTAATTCTAATTGTTTTTTTCTAGTAACAGTTTGTGGACACGAATCACAGGCCAGCAGAGCTATATTAAATCCACATTTTCTTGGAAACAAAAGACAAGGAGAAAGAGAAATGAATCTGAACAGTAAATTGTAATCTAGTTGTTTGTGGAGAAACACTTCTGCATGCTAGTATGGAAGTAAATACATGAGTACTTAAAATTGTTTGCTTAACACTGACATGTGACATCAAAAATGATTTGTCTCATTTGTCAAGAAGAACTGTTTCTGTAGAAGGAAATTACATTACAACAGCATCACTTCATTTTAACTATACTGTTTTATGGCACATTTAAAATCCCAGTTCCACTGCTATAGCTAATGCCATAAACAGGTTGTGGATGTTACACAAGTATATTAATTCTGTAGTTTATACTATTCAGCTTTTCATCAACTAAACAGAGTGTAAAAGTACTGGCAAGAAGAAAAGATAACAAAAGGAAATAATACCTTAAACATAGATTACATTATAATATATCTTTCATTTATACTCATGCCCTAAGATTAGAAATCTAGAAAGAATATTGTGTGCAACTCAGAGTTAGATTTTCCTATATTAAAAAAAAGCATAAAAACATCTCAATTTAATACACTTGCATAAAGTTGCTCTATACTTGATAACAGGATTTCTTTTAGACTCAGTCTATTACTATAGAAAACATTTTATGATAATATACACAATTTTTAATAGAAGCTAAAGGGTTAGTCTCAGAATAAAATTCTATTTCCCTGATTTATAAATGTAATTATATTAAAATTACTGCCCAAGCTGTACATATATGCATTATTTTCTAAATAAAATTTAATTTATCAACAGGTTTTACTCACAAGTAAGGTCCCATAGTTGAAAAGAAATTCCTCTGTTACTATCTGGAGACGAAATACCTATTTGAATTTAACAAAAGTTTGGGTTTTTTTAATTACAATAAGTTCATATCTTACATCCACAAAAAGGGTAAAGCATGCATTTCATATTTATGATAAAAAACGACAAAAAATATACTTTTTTTCTCAGAGTTGCCTTACATAAGATTTACCTCTTTAATGCTGTTATTTAGGTGGGATACTCACTGATATTGTTACATTAAGAGAAGATATACTTAGTTCATTCTGACTATAATCAGCAGAAATTGCATTTTGGGAAATTGCAACAAGTTTAGGGGTTTGGGGTTTTTTTTGTGTGTATGTGTGTTTTTTTTCTTTGTTTTTTTTTTTTTCCGGAAAGGAAAGTCTACCTGGGATGTGACGAGATGGAGCACTACAGGCGTCATGGGAAGGCACATCTTCAGCTGCCTGGCCTGAACTGTCGACGGGTGCTTACGGCCAGAGACGTTAGTTAAGGCACTGAGAATGTCACCTGCAGAAAACAACATTTGAGACCAACCTAACGTAAGTTGTCTACTAATCAAAAGCAAATGATAAAACATCTCTGTTCCACATTCAATCTCACCTTGCCCATCCTGCTGAAATGAGTGTTCATGTGACCCCACATATTTTAGGGTACTGATCCAAACGCTTTCCTAGTTTGATTTTTAGTGAGGTCTATTCCCTCCTACAGCTAAAGGGACAGATGCACAAATGCTACCTCCAATAAAAGGACGAGAATAGAAACATGAGGCAAAGGTAGAAGGGAAGATGAAACTATCCCTTATAGCAGGATAGCCAGATATACTGGCTCAAGTGGCTACATGAGCATGAAATTATACTCTTGGGGAAAGAAAAAAAGAAAAAAAGAAAAAAAGAAAAAAGAAAAAAAAGAAAAAAGGAAAAAAAAAGAAAAAAGAAAAAAGAAAAAAAAATCTCCTTCCCTTAGAAAATCCCCTTGGAAGACACAGGCCAGGCCAGTTTTAAAAATCACAAGAGCCACCTAAAGCAACAGGAATTTTTATGGAGCAAATAAAGAGGCAGTAACCAGTCAGTGAGAGAACCTAAGTTATCTCCTAAGTTACCAATATTGAGGGAACAGAATTCTCATCACAGTAGTAAAAACTTGTGAAACTACAAGAAGCATAAAAAAAAATCAGGGAATATTATGCTGAGTTATGGTACATTCATTATTGGCTCAGAAAATAAGACACTTTCTTCATGGGATTAAAATAGAAGAAGCAAGAGAGAAGTGGTAGCTCACATGCAAAGAAAGAGATTACAGTGCTTATAAAAACATTAAAACCTAAAAATATTAAAAGCTAAATCTTGTGCTTGAAAGAGCACTTACTAAAGAGCTCCACAAAATTTTAAAAAGCTAATCAAATAGGCATTAAACAAATAAAGGACTTAATTCAGTATTTCACACAAATTTCATGCCAGAAAAGGCCCTTCCTTACAAAGTCAGTCATCAAACTAATTCAAGTTGCATAACACCAGTGCTTTTCTTCTGCTCCTGTGCAGTTCAGTTTTCACATAAGCAGGATGGGCAGAGTCTGGCACTAAATTAGACTTTAAAAAAATAGGCTTAAAGATTTGACTTGTTCTACAACAAATTGCTCAAGAAAATGGAAGTGCTACTTAAAACTTTCCAAATACATGAGACAAAGCACTGTCCTTTCATCAACACATTCCTGTGTTGAATTAATAACAATGCTGTAATTTACCTACACATTAGTGGTTAATAGCAGATACTCAAATCAACTCCACTCCTATCATCTTTCTACATTTTAAGCTGATACAGTCATCATTTTTGCCAGCTTTCCAATTGATAGACAGTTACTTCAGTTTTTACTGTGATCTAAGCCATGTATATTTATTTCATAAAATAATTATAAATACAGAAGGAAAAAACACTTGATTTTTGAAGAAAACTTGAAAATCTTTAAAGTTTTTGCCTAGATATCCCTAGATTTCATTTATTGAAATACATCTTTAAGGCAAAATTCTATTTTCTATTTGCTAATCCATTTAGTTTATAGCTACATCTGGTGGAGGAAGATGGAATTAGAAAGATACTCAAGCAAATTTAAAAATTAGCTATGAATCATTTCTAAACCAACAGTGAAATTGTTTTTTTAAGTGTCCCTCTTTGTAAATTATTTTTCTTAGGGGACCATAACTTGTACCCTCTTAAGAAGGTGTTCCTTCCATACTCTCTGTAATAAAAAGTCTTCTGACAAATATGGACAGACCAAGTTAACAGAAACAATCAAAACACAAATCTGGTTTGGAAAGGAAAACAAAGTGTAAAATTTATACTTATAAATAAAGTTCAAATAAAGACATTGAAGCTGTATATCAATATTAAGGAAGGAAGAAAGGAAGGGAGGAAGGGAAGAAGAGAAGAAGGGAAGAGAGAAAAGAAGAAAATACCTAAATGCCCGATATATGGATCTAATATTAGTTAAAAAAAAACAAACCATATATTTGCAACAAGGTAAACTTGTCATAATAAGTACAGTTTCTTTTAAAACTGCAGCATAGCATCTAGTTCTACTGGCCCTTGCAGTGTTAGCATTTTTTTCTGTATTCTAGCAACAATCTATACCCAGTGAGAAATACATCAAATATCAACTCTTAAGAAAATAAATTTATGAAAATAATTTTGTAATTTAATAGGAAATGATACACATCAGGATACTACTCCCTTTCTCTTCCTGAAGACTCCTAGGATATCCTGCTTTATCATCATTTATCTTTCTCACTCTACCCTTTCTCTATTAAAATTGTGATTTTTTTACCCATTTTCTTGATAATGAGCACACTAATCTCATGTTTTCTCATTCCTCCCCTCCTCTCTTTCCTTCTTTCCCATCCACTCCTGCCTTCTTTCTTTCCCTCCTCCCAACCCCTCTCTACTCCACTCCCTCTTCTTTCCTTCTTTCCCCTCAAGCCTCCTTCCATTTCCCCCCAGTTCTTCTTCCCTTCCCCTGTCTCCCCCTTCTTCTGTCCTCCCCATTCCTTTCCTTTCTCCCTCCCTCTTCATTTCCACACTTTTGGTTTTCTCCCTTCCTTCCTTCCTCCCTCCCTCTTGTTTCATACTGCACCCTTCCTTTCCTCTATCCCCCCTTCCCTTGCTACTCTCTTTTCCGTTCCTTCCTTCTCTCTTTCCTAATTAGCTACAGTAAGCAACTAATGCATGTTTCTATTTCAGCTTCTTCCCTAGTTGCCCAATCAGCCCAAATTATCCCCTATAACATGCAAGCTCTGTCGTACTCCCACACTTGCCTCTCGCTGTTCCCTCTGCCAGGCCTCTGTTTTCCAGTGATCTCATCCACTATGAGAGGTCTGGGCATAGTCAAGGATAACACAAATTTACCTGCTAAGCCCAAGCAAAGCTCTATTTTAACACAAAAAAAAACCCTGTACAAACTTCTAAGTAGCTTTTCTTCTTTTCAAAGGCTCAAATACTAGTGTGAAATTCATGCAGAATTCCACAAAACTGGCTGAAGGTGTTAAGTGGCACATTGGCCATTTTGCTGAAACTTTAAGTCTCCATTAAGTCTCTCCCAAAAACACGAAGGGTGTCATGAAGAAGCACTGATGCTCCCTCAGACAAAATCTTGCCGCCTTTCCTTAAAGCATGAGGCAGTAAACTTTCTACTTTCTATAAAAATGGAATACCTGGGTTGAATTTTTTCAGAAAACTTGCCTGAAGCAGATACTCAACATTTAAGCTTCATTCCAAGTGACAAAACCTACTCACAGATATGCCCTACTGCATCTCTCCTTGCCCTACGTTTTATAAGGAAAGTTTGTTCTTAAGTTTTTTCCATCTGGGGAATATCTTTAGAACATTGAGAAAGCATCTGGTACAACTGGGTCTCAATCCCAAATGAGTTCTTAGGGTTTACCCTCCAGCAAGTACGGAGCATCAATATATGAAATAATGCACTAAGGATTCCAATGCAAAATATCCAATCCTGGGGTAACTAAGAAACTTGGTGAACCTGATGTCAATTCAAACTTAATGTAATAAGAAAACACCATCTTTCCACCTTTATATGTAGGAAAATACTTAAATATTTCTCAAGGAAGTATGAAAAGGTAAGATTTGTTCAATAACCAACTCAATTTACCTAGAATTCCTGGCAGCTCTTGTACAATGTGATAGATGAGAAGATCCAGGCATTTTGACAGGTATTCATTGCTGCTTTGCTGCTCCTTTCCTGGTATGGCCTTCCTGCTGTCTCTTTCAATATACATCACGAGTCTACATTTAAGTAAGTGCAAATATTATCTTTCATACAAAAAATGATACTACATCTCAAAACTACTACTTAAGCAGATATTTCTAGTATCTGTGGTTACAATCAATATGCAATTTTGTTGAAAGTTCAGATTTTTCCTTTTAAATAAATAATTTTTAAAAGTAACAGAAATTATTATGACGTGGAATGACAGACAGAAAATAGCTAAAGAAAAGATATGATAACATATGGAGGGGAGCCCTCCTCAGAATTGATAGGGATAGACTTATTTTAAAATCTACTTTATGCATACATAATACAATCAAAGCAAGTATAGTTTAAGTCCCAAGCAAGCAAACTTTCAATCCAAAAATAATAATAAAAAAAAATTAGTCTATTTGTCAGCATAAATAAAAATGGCAATACTGAAAGAGATCCAAAGTCTAACCAGCCTTACATCCTTTCGCTGGTAATTAGATGTTCAAGATTGCTCCAGACAAACTCTCTGCTTACATTCCAAAGGATACAGCATGCTGTATAGCTATGCTACTCTGCATAATGGCATTTTCTATAGGAAGTCACAGTCACTGATTTATTAGTCACTGGCGAACTTGCAAGAGGTTGCTTTAAAAATACACCTATTAGGGAATGCTTCAGGCAAGGTTTAAAATGCTCTTTTGAATAGACAGGAGGGCCTTTAGGGGCTTAATATCGACATCTTTGCTTCAGATTCAAACTCCCTGGGTGTGTGATGCAGAAAACCATCAGTCACTTCTGAGTGAAATCTGTGCCCTGGATTTTAAGAAGATTCTTCAGTACCATCCCTTTTGTTACACACCCTTAAAATCAACACTCTTTCCTACAAGTATGAAGTGGATATACTCATCGAAATAAGGATTACCCAAGAACACATTTTTTCAGGATTAGGCCTCTAAACAACACATGAATAACTACAATTTGGCAGATCCTTCCTGCAGCTTTCTGCAGAGGCAGGAACAGAGAGAAACCAAATGGCCTGTTCAGTAACTACCTTCTACACCGGCAATAGCCCATTGGGAATCTGTTCAGCTCCATTTCCCAAGACTACATGGATGTCTTATGTTTTTCCTATCTCTGGAAACTATTCAATTACAATGAATTTAGATATGTGTGGTAGACATAGACTATTGAAAATTTGATTAGTCCTAAAAGATTTAACTTTTTTTTTAATATATGGACCGATTTAAATCAAAATCTTATAAAATTTTCTACTCTTTAAATAACAGCACAGTGTAAGTGCATGATATATATATACATCATGTAGAAATGGATATGATTGCACAGCATATTATGAAGAAACTGACACTATCCTCGCATCTTTCAATAAAGTTTGGAATTTGCATTTCAACTACATTTCTATGAGGATGCACATATCAGATTTTGCTTTCATTTAAAGGCTAAACTTTAAAGCTGACATATGCTCCCAGGAATTAAAAATACGTGATGGGAATTTCCAACAAGACCCTTACTATTTATCTTTCAGTACCAAGGAAATAAAAGCTTTTTATAAACATAAAGATTTTGTACAATGTGTTGCAAGACTAACATTTTATTCTGCTTGATATATAGAGACTTTTAGATGAAAAGGACAATAGATAAATACCACACCTGAAATACAACTTTATGATTGTGCCCCTCTCAATTTTATCCATATGAATTTCATCAGTCAATCTTAAAAGTAAAATATCTGTTCAACATACAAAACTATCTGTCCTTATTGGCATACAGATAGTTCTACACTTGGAGAGCTTTTGAGGTCCAAAGACACATTGAAGGTCTAGAAACTGGAAGATAGTTCTGAAACAAAATAAAACAGGAATGGTAGAAAAATAGGGATGCTAGAGAGGTGTAGAGAAAAGGTGAGCATAAAAAGAAGGAAAAAGGAATTGTCTCAGTGAAATGGAGTATAGAATCAATCTGAATAAAAAAAAAAAAAAAAAAAAAAAAAAAAAAAAGAAAAAAAGAAAGATTCACCAGGAGGAGTAACTACCTGGGAAGGATATCTGGAGTATATGGGGTAGAATGAATGTTATATTCATTACCTATGCACAAAAAAAAAATTACCTTAGTAACAGGATAGCAATTGTATAACATAAGGATAACAGAACTGTACAGAACTGTACAGAACTTCACAGACAATAGTGAAAACTAAGAGCTAATGTAGCTTTGGAAAATTAAGACATTATTGTACCCAAATTTTCCCTCAGGACGTTTGATGGACCCTCCCTCCCATTTCACTCACTTGAAGATGCAAGTTTCTCCAGTTCCTAGTTGACCGCAGTAGCTTAAGTGGCAAATCATGGAAGAAACTAGGTTACTGCTAAGATGCAATACTGTGAATGGACAAATTTATGTTTGTCAGCCCTACATTAAGAGAAGTAACTTCTGGCAAACAGGCAGCTGTCAGCTGGGACATCAGAAACAAGGATAACAACCAAAGCTTATCTCTAGAGCAGATTTTTGCCAGGACATGCACTCTGTTGCCAAAGGCAGCTCTCCACTCCCTGCTCACTTGTGCCAGCCCCAACAAGGGTTCAAAGGGGAGCACAAGTCAGCAATGACACCACAGCACAAATGAGAGAAATTGGAAAATACATGCAGAAATGTCATCTGTAAGACACGTCAATGAATTCTTTTACTCCACTCACCACTGATAAAACCTTATTTGCATTACTACATCCAGCTTTAGAATGCCATTTCAATAACAACATGGATCATTGGCAATAACAAGAAGGACAAAGGGTCTTAAACTTTACTTCCCAGCAAGTGACTTACACCTCATCCATGGTGCACAGTAACATCAAAGGTGAGGTACATCAAGGCAAGCTAAATGGCCACCTAGCTAGTAAGCCCTTCCATGACAAAGATAAGACCAGAAGACACCAGGAAGAAGCACTGAGAACAACTAGAAGAAAGGAAAGAAAGGGGAGAATTTCAGAGAGTTAACAGCACTGAGTAATGGGAATGATGTCCAATACTTACAAAATAAAAAAAAAAAAAAAATTAAGAACTACTCACTCTCAAAGTTCGATCAGTAGGGAGAAAGAAGAGGTTTAATCATAGTGCAGAAGACAGAGGATACACACAAAAAGAGTCATCAAATACACAGAAGTGACTGCAAAACAAAAATTCTAAATTGTTTTCTGGGTGTTGACTGTTCCTAACCTGGAGAAGTGAAATTTCTGTGAGATATCAGCATGAATTTTTAAGTGTTAAAAACAGCTAACAACTAGAATATCCAACAAATGAGGCTAAGGAATCTCCAACAATTGCCACTAAAACAGTTTTCAAGGATATGTAACAGAGACTGATCTACATAAGAGGGATAGACTCTGTAACCTCTCAAGGTCTCTTTAAGTACTGTTTTTTTTTTTTTTTAATTCCTTCGTCCCCTTGTTTCCTCAATTCTTAACTCACATAGAGAATCAGTTCAAGGTTCAACTACAACTTCACCAGCATCAGAATAGGGAAGAAATGCATACCCCTAAGATGACCTGCTGCCAGATGCCTGCACTTAAAGCAGGAGGTCTCTCACCCGTAGCCTTTTCTGCTACAAGAGGTACTTCAGTTCACAAAACTCAAAGAGACTGACAGAGCTCTGATAACGCCTTGCCTTGCACATCACGCCTGGCATGCTCTGAGCAACTGTAGACACCTTGCCCAACAACTCAAGAACATGTTTTTACTCAGCCTCTGCTAGCAAAAATGATCAAGTTATTTGATCAAGGATGTTTAGTACAGTGCATTTTTTTATTTTTCTAGAGCTTTATTTATTACATTTGATACAATTTTACAATTTGCTTGGTAAATTGTTTGTTTTTCTCTGAAATCAGTGGCTTGCAAGAGGCATTTCTCCCTCCAGCTTTCCATTTCCATGCTTTCTCACTTGATTGAATTTCATTTATCAGACTTCTAATATTACCTTTAACTTACATTCAAATAATACATTTAAACAAGGAATGTTAAGGTTCTCCTTTTTATTCATTAATGAACTACAGGAAAGGCTATGACAACAATTACAATTGGCACTTGCTACATGCTCCGATTTTAAAATAACTGTGCTATTTAATGCAGAACAGCATCTTGGGTTCTGATTAGCAAAGCAACGGCTTTAAACTAAACTGTATCTACCTATACCCACAGCCATTAACTGGTGAGATCAACAGTTTACATTACAGGCCAGTAGTCTTGAACTCTGTTGAGCAAAAGCTGAAACTTAGGCTCTTCTCCTTCCACATCGCCATCCATGGTCTGTCTGAAGAGCAATCTTTACAGGGACACACTGGACATACTCTAGTAAGCTAATTTTAGAGCAGTTTTGTTGTGATGCTAGTTATTGTTTTAACCAGGAAGGATGTAAACTTCAAAATCACAACTTATTTTGTCTTTCTGCCTTGTATACAAAGGCTTTTCCATTGGGCCAGAGGGTGAGACCACCAAATATGATTCTTTCTTCTTCTAAGAAACAAACAGTGAACAATACTCTGCCACCTCATGCAACTGCTGATGGATTCAGAGACACTGCTGCTGAGTTCCTTTGAGTAGGAAAGGGTTTTTAGTTTGTTTGCTTTTAATGGCTGTAAATTACTAGCACTGTGTAGGCATTACAGAAAAAAAAAAAAAACGCATCACAGTTAATTTGGGAGAATCAGTGAATAGCGACTAATTTTATTTTCTTAACTGATAATAGTATCACTAATGTTATTAGTGAAAGTAGCAACATAAAAAGCGTTAACTGTGACTGAGTAACCACCATGAACATCATATTGATCAGGGAATTTTCAAAAAGAAATGGTCACATCTTTCAGGCTCTTAAATCTTTCTCAAGCACAATGACTAATTTTTAAATACTTTTCAGGAGGTCAACTGTCACACATGGGCAGGACATCTATCTAGAAAGCTGAGGGAAAGATGAGTTGAAATCGAAACTAAGCAGTAGATTGTGACCGCTACACAAAGTGGCCTGAGATTGTAGACTCTGAACAACACTGATATGATTTCATCTAACTCTTAAATTGTTTTTATTCTTTTTTTTTTTTTTTACAGTCATGGTGGTCTATCAAAGATGATTTTTCTCTGTAACATCATAAAACAGCAAAATGCTTGCTCTCTCTCTCTTCTGAGCTTCTTTTTCCTTTAGTTATGGCTTTTTGGTCATTTATTTGATTCTTTTCTTCTAGAACTCTTATTTATAGAACACTGATACTTGCATATGGACCCACAAAAAAATTGATACCATGCATTATGGCTACCGGAAAAAAAAACACCAAGCCAGTTCCAAAGCTGTAGGCAATTCGGTCACATCACAGCTGCAAACTTGTCACACGCCACAACAGCATCACAGTGCAGGAAACTGGTAATTTGCACAGAGTGCTGCAATAGAGCAGTGACAGGCCTTGACCCACGTCCCTATAGGACAAGTAGCTTCCTCTAATGATCAATCATAGCCTGGTGACCAAGTGCAAAACATACTACTCTTTTCATGATATTCTCATAAAGTGATTCATTTTATACAGAAAATAGTTCACTTCAAAACACTGATTCAAAAATATCATATGATATTTAAAATCATTTCAGGTAAGCCTTTGGAAACAAACAACACATGTCTAATCATATATTCAATTTTCACCTTACCTTGCTTGACAACTGAGTAGCAACATCTCCCTGTTATTAATTAAAACTTGTAAGAGGACCAGAAAGGCTTTTGCTCGAATGAAAGTTGAAGGACTTTCAAATAAACGAATAATTGTAGTCACAAAATCCTTGGTGGGAATAAAAAAAGTGCATTAATATTATTTTATGAAAAACAGTTTTAGTATTTTGCTATATTTTTGTAATTTAGTTCATAAACAGTGTTCTTAATATCACGGCTGATTAGCACAGGCAATTTAAAGCTCACTGCTTTAAACAAGTCAACAGACCATGGAGCATGAGCTTCATCTCCTCTAGTGAGAACCTGCTGGAGGAAACTTCTGAAATATAACCTACTTAAAGCAAACACCAAAATACAACAAAGTGTTTATTTTTGCATGCAGTAATTCAGAAGAGCCCTCCCCTTCCCCAAATACAATAAGTATCTGTGTAAAGCAATTTGCAGGCATCAGTCTGCCTGCTAACGCTGGCAGACCCAGCACAGCGACAAGATGCAACTCCAAGCCAAAGCACAGACAACGACATTTATTTGTAGTCCTCATGCTCTGGAAAACCAGAACTTTTTAATACTATTTTGGGTTGGTTACCAAGGAGTAAGACAACATAGTCAATTCAAATGATCTACATCAGATTTATCTGGGAGTCTTTTAATGATCTGGCTTAAGATATAAATGTGACATTTTCTGTCTGTTTGGGGACTGCCAAACAGCAAAAGTTTACCCAAAGAAGGCCTGTAGCACATCTTTGCTGACCTGCAGAGCTCGACATATCAGAAAAGCCAAAATTGCTGAAATACTCTCTATTACATTAATTATTAACTGTTGCACTATCATATTGTTCTTCTCTGCCCTGCAACTGTTTGATGTATCCATGGAGACTCTGCAGGGTACGGACACTCTTTCCATTGCAAGTGAACACACTGTCTCCAGTAAAAAGATCACGGTTTTATACTCAAGATTGTCAGTAATACAGGAGAAGAAATTTAAAATATATGACAAAATGCAATGAAATGAAATGAAAAGCGTTGAATTTTTTTACAGAAGGGAAAAAAGTCAATCCATTATTTCAATATACAAGAAACTAAGCAATCTTTGTTGTTTTGTTATTTCATATCAAGAACTGGAAGTATCTCCATAATATTACCATAAAAGTTGAGCTATAATGATTTCACTAAAACATATTTACACCTAATATTAATTCATACTCATATTGATGAATTTGTCAGTATCAGAGGTTGCTATTTGCCTATTTTCTGGAATAAGACAAAGAATCAGAAAAGGTAGCTGAAACCAAGAATAACATTGTAATTTTTTTTTTCCTCCCATAACTGAACATGACAGATAAAAAGAGACTATGACTAATAGTCCAGGGAAGCAAAGAAATAATGCAATTGTGTCAACCTATTGCTATAACTTTGTCATGATTTTAGTATGGAAATAAATACGGAAATACGGCATTCTCAGATTCTTTCTGATGATTTTTTGCAAAGTCTATTAGCTTTCATTTTGTCAACAAGTAAGCATGTGATTTTCTAGAAAGAAGAGTCAATCAAGTTTGCACACTCAGTGAAGAATTCTAAAAATGTTATATTAGAATAAAAAAAAAAAGTCTGACTTCTGGAATAACCTAACTACTTCTAAAAAATTACAGCAGTGGGTTTTGCTTATTTACAGATGAATTGTTCCAGACTGATAAAAATAATCAGTGATGCTATTATCTGCTGCTAGAGGTCGTCAAATGTACTTTATTCTGTTTATCCCCCTCATACTTTAAGAAAATCATATTAGCACTTTTCCAAGGCAAGAAACACAATGGCACTGCATTGCAGGAGTGGGGAGGAAACAGTCCTTCTCAGTTGCTGTAATTCCCTGAAGATTTAGAGAAGTGTAAAGGACCACAAAATTGCATTTCTCTTTTTTCTTCAGCATTTTATTTCGTACCCGGTTTTATCTCTCTTTGGGAGAGAAGTAGAAAACAAGGACAAGTTTAAGACTTTTGAGCTAAGAAACACATACAGAACTAAATGCCTTCCATGCTGAATTTATATCTTAATGTGTCTTTTAATATATTGGTTTGCAGCTGCATTAAAAGGCACAACCTTGCTTGTCATTACCTCCTGAATATCACTGAGGTCCTTTGCAGTGGCATACAAAGTGGAAGATGGGTTCAAAACACACCTATGACATTTCATTAAGGATTGAGCAGGAATTTTAAATATATGAGGTTTCAGCCATTACTGTACTGCATTCCAAGATAACACTTTATATCATGTATAAGTAGATTTAAGAGTTTCAAAGTTGAAACTGAAAACTTGGATAAAAAATAGTCCATTAGAACTGCAGTATGAGAAAGGGGGTCCTCTTAGCAAAGGAGGTCTTATATAAGCAAGGAACTCTTTACAGCAAACATGATGTAGTCATTCTTGCTGCATATGGTATTCTCTCTCTGAATGTTCAAGTGAATATTCGTTAAATACACTTCTCTGAATATATCACCAATTCACACTGTGGTGCACTATTAGAAAATAAGACACCATAGAACAATTTGCCACCTGTTAGTACTGTTGTAATGGAAAGCTTAGGGCTAAGGTAACACAGACTTAAGAGTGAGTTGGCAATTCTGACAAGGCACGAGGTGAGTGATCCTATGCTGCAAAAAGTGATTATTTGAAGAGAGCAGATAATTTTTTAATGTAAATGTTGTTTTGAAAATGACATGCATAGAAACTAAACTAACTGCTCTCTAGTAAAGCCTAATGAATTTTTTATAGTCAATGTGAGTGTCAACTTATGTCATAAATTAGGATAGGAGATGTGATAAAAACATGAGCTGGAGTTCCAATTTTCTTAGTGATTTTTATTCTATATGAATAGAGATCAATTACTTTTGTTTGTGAATAGTACAAACTTATTCAGAAAGAATAAACACTATTTTTCAAAAAATAGAATGTGAAAGATTTTGATTTGATAATCAAAACAGATAGCTTTCAATCATCTCTTCCAGAAACTGAATTATATATACACAGAACTTGTAGTTCTACTCAACAACATTTAAAAGAAAACCTGCGTATATTAATAAAATGGTGATTTCTGCAGGACATTTCACTTACAAACTGGCCTAAGGTCTTTTAAGGAGAGCATAATCCAAATACAGCTTTAGATTCAACCAGGACTCTCCTTATTCCCCCTTCAAATGTTTAGGAGGACTACATCTAAGTAGTTGTCCTCATGCATTTCTCATGGTTTTTCCTTGGGACCATTATCATTAACTGCTAGGCTAGAATTTTCCAAATTGATTGAATTCTAACTGCAGTAGCAATTTAAAACCCTATTAGTACACTCTCTTGAGGATCTCTGAAGATAAAGAAAAACTATACACCCCATTATTTCGTATTTTTGTTTGCTTTAAACATAAACAAACAGCTAAATAATCTATGTTACAAAAAAGGTGATAATTTTCCCTAAGTAGTAATTTCTGGGGAATATTACTGGGCCCTCAGAATGTTTTTCTCTATTATGACATTAAACCTGCATTTCCTAGATTTCAGAAAATGGAAATATTTGTTCCTCATTTTCTGCTATTCACGGACTTGAGTGCAGTTGAGTTAAAAATGCTGAGAAACAAAAACACTAGTGGAAGCACCTTTAACTTTCCATTAACGAAATTTTGTGCAAGTGAGTAATATTAAAAACAAACCTTTTCTTGAATCAGCCTCTGTAGATGAATGCCACACGACAACATAGCAGAAAACATGGTGAGCATGTACTGCTGCACTCTGCATATTCCAGTTGCCAGGGAACTTAGTACAGCTGTTAGTCCCACTTTTTCAATGACACTCTGGAAAGCACTGGGTGAGTAACGAGTAATTCTGCACAGAGCCTATAAAAGTAAATAAAAGTCCTAATAAATAACAGCATCTTTTATTTTCATTTACTAAAAAGAGCAGAGAGCAAAAACACATGGTGACAACTTTTCTAATGAATTAGGAATGAGGAGAATTCAGGATGTTTCAACTGTAAGATAAATACTAGGAAAAAAGGCTATTTCTTGTTGGAGACCTGGAATTCAAGATGCACTACTATGTACCCCAGGCAACTGAAATTGAAATGTTTGGTCCACCACCATCAAGCAGTGTAACATCACTCTGCTACCTTTCCCTCTAAGGATAAGAACGATGGAGAGGTCTTCTCTCAGTACAGAATGCAGGTGGTATCAGATAACAGAGTAGCAGGAATGGACTACTACAGGAATACACAGACAGCAGGAAATGACACACGTCTTAGAAATTCAGGTCCGATAAAGGTAGGTATCTTCCTTCTGTTTTTTAGCTTCTTGTATCTTTCCCACCATAAGGTGATATATAACAGTTTTATATCCAGAGTCCATCAAAATACAGGTTCCATTTGCCTCAGATGAACTACTTTTAACCTAGGTACCTGTTAGAGAACAGTTTACTACAAAAAACACACATGTTGTTCTCAAAATGGCTGTCTTACAAATCCCAGTAATTTCTAAATCTAGCATGTTCAGAAATTAAAAGCTGAGCTTCAGAAATGAGAACGATGTTGCTCCTACATCTCTAGAATCTTAGCCAAGAAAATGAAGAATATTCAACCAGTCTTTGGTTGAATACCAGCCCAGTCTTTTAAGAGTAAAATAAAATAAACCACTCTTTAACATCTCAGAGGCAAATACAGCACTAGATCTTCCTAAGCACAAGAACATAAAACAAGAACAGACTCACTCTCCCATCACGTATATGACCAAAGCAAATAAACAATTCAATCTCCTTCAAATATTATTATCCTAAAAAAAAAAAAAAAGGAAAAAATGGAAGAGAAAAAAGGACATATCTCCTTTAGATAATAAAACTAGACATTTTATTGATGCAATTCATGTGCTCGGCACCTCTTCCGTGTCCATTCCAGGCCAGGAGCCGTATCGATGGCTGCCTTTCCCCCCAGCTCTGTTTCCCAAGACACAAGCCCACATTCTCAGTCTCTACATAGAGCACATTGCTTTTCCCCAAGGATACTATGCAGCCTTTCACCTGAGTTTTCAAAGGAGTGGACAGGAGGTACGTGAGCTCACTAAACCTGTTCTCGAGGGTCATGTTGTCAAGGAATTGCGGGAAGCTGGCGATGGGCTGTGTGAAAGCAGCGCTCGCTGGCAGGGTTCACTGATGTGGTGTTTGTTACCAGGGTCTCTTGGCCACAGACCTGGTCAAATATGGGCCACTTCAGCCACAGGCCTTTGGAGGACTCCCAAGCAAACCCTGCAGGGGAGATAACGGCTTTTCCCGGGATTATACTGCAGCTTCAGGGACAGCTGGGAAGCTCCAGCCCAGGGATTAAGCTTTAAACTCCCATTAGCTCGTATATTACGGAGTGCAACGTTGCGTGAGCGAAGCCAACACTTCAGCTGAACAGCAGAGGTTTAATGTGGACAGAAAGCAAGGAGTTGTAAATCCCTTTAGCAGAAACTGCACCTGGTAAGCAGAGATGAATGGAAATCAAAAGTTGGTGGAACAAGAATTGCAAAACAGGGACAAGAAGCGGTAAGAGCAGAGGAGACATCATGCCACCTCCTCTCCACAGGGGTCGTAGGCCAAGAAACAACCACTGTGAAAGAAAGGCCCTGGCAGAGACTCCTCTAAAAGAAACTTCCTCAGTCCTTGCTTTCTGCACAGCTTTTACTGGCATCTCTCCTCCCTGTAACTCCAGGCCCAACACTATAGGAATCCCCTACCATCACTCCCTGGTCAGATGGGGCCTGGATTCCCCCCTTCAGGATGCCCTCCAGTTGTCTCAGGCTTGATTGCAAATGCTTTAATGCAGCTGAGACACCCACGTCTCTTAAACAAACTATTCAGTATCTATTAGGTGGGGATGGGGGAACAAACGAAAACCAGAATTGTGTTGAGTCTTCCTAATATAGTTCCTGTTTAAGTGACTTAAGTAGTTGCTCTGTCTCCAGCAGATAAGTAATTTCTTAATATCCTAAAATATTTTAAAATGGCCATATAATTCTCAGTATACTGGAAAGAAAATGTACTTCCTCACACAGAAGGAAGCTCGTTAGAACGTCAATTTGCTTCTGACATCTTATATAATTATTTCCTCTCTGAGTCTAGCAAAATGATAAAAGATACAGCTTTTCTTCAGGCAAAATCTGTGATATTTACCTCAGGCAGGCTGGACTCCAAAGTAAGCAAAACTATTTAGGCACAGTCCCTGCCTGCCACCTCTGACAGGCATAACAACAGGAAGTGCCATTTCTTAACTCCAGAGACAGAAGACAGGGGAACTTCTTGATATAATTTTACGACCGATTAAAGTAATAATAAACGCAATTCCATAATGCTGGTATACTTTGCAGACAGCCTGCTAACTTCAGGTAGAGATACAACATGTGTATTTCTTATCAGAAAGGCATTTTTGCATGTGAATATAGACATCAATGCAGAAAAATTCTTTATGATGCATTTAAACAAGGCAAAATAAATTCACAATAAAACTAAATAGTACCCTAATGTTCTCAATTTACATGGTTATATAGAACAAAAATGATCACATATCTATGTAAAAATTAGGAATTACTAGAAATGGTATAGAGTTGTACAACATAACCAAAGATGACGTTACTATGCTACAAGGCTTCTAAACAATCTTCTATAAGTGCATTCTGTTGTTTCAGATTTCATTATTTATATAGAATTAAGCTATTTCCCCCACTATTCATCTGCACAGAACAGTACTTAAATGTGTCCCTTACTAGGCACTTCTCTACGACTTTTTGAAAATCTCTATAAATCAGATGTGCATGTGCTGTATTTTAATATTAATTAATTATGTGAATAAGTATTTACTTAACAAGAGCTAAGAATGTATTCCCAAACCCCTCTGAAGTATGAATACACAGCCATAATCTATACTAAGCCTTGAGTAATAAATATAATAGATAAAGTCACCCTCTCATCCCTTACTGTCTGCCTTGCCAGCCAAAGGATTACAGTATTACCTCAGTATATCCTTCTTCAGAAATTTACTGGGGCCAGCTCACTTCATATGTAATATAATATAGTTTTATCTCACACTTTTGCTAAAGAGCAGAGTCCCCAGAACAGCGCTCAACAGAACTCAGCGTGCACACACAGCCTGACAGTGTCTTCAAAAGGTTGGCCTGGGCACTAACACTTGCTCTGCTCAGGAACCTGGATTTGACAAACTGTTGGCACAATGATAAGAAACAAAAATAAAAAATAATAAAAAAAGCACCTTTCACATTTGGATTAAAAAATTGAAAGGCCATCCCAGCAATCAGTTGGATTTCCTTTAGGAATCAGGAAAATTACAGCTATCATAACCTCTAAAAAGACACAGCTTTGTCCTAATATATATCATAAGTAAGAGGATTTGTTGGATGGTCCTTGAGAACTGAGAGTCTTTGTCAGCAATGTCTTCAAATCTGCATTGAGAAGAAAATTATGGGGAAGAGATTGGCAGAAATGGCAATACCATTGCAAGGATTATGAGTTTACTAATCCATGAGTGCCAGAAAATTTGATTTTGAAACACTTGACATAAATACACTTTCTTACCCTCTATATATCACTCATTGCATTTAGCATTGAGTTAACTCATCCAAATCAGTTCTCTCTATCACAGCTGCAGTTACAAGACAGGAAGAACTGACTAACCCCACATCTATAGTGATTTCAGCTTTCTCACCTGCAAGTGACCAAATAACAAGCAAGCTTTGCTTGCTGTCAACAAGTAAAGTAAAGTAAGGTAAAGTAAAGTAAAGTAAAGTAAAGTAAAGTCAAGTAAAGTCAAGTAAAGTAAAGTCAAGTAAAGTAAAGTCAAGTCAAGTCAAGTCAAGTCAAGTCAAGTCAAGTAAAGTAAATATACTGGTCGATTAGGCCACAATTACATGTTTAGTTTCTGCTCTCCTCTTAGACATTATTCCTGCTTTCTAGATAAGACACATAAAAGCTTTCTTCTTATCAGAAGTTAGGAAAATAAGACAACTTCAATAGTGTTTAAGAGACATTCCAATGAATACTCGGTGATACTTCTCAGTGGTTCACCTCAGCCTTACAGCCTTGGGAGGATGGAATGGTCTCAGATCTAAGAAGACACTGAGGGTTAGAGAGGGACAGAGAACTTCTCATAATCACCATAAGCCTCATCTGATGGCAAAGTGTGCAACCTTATGGCACTCACCTCTGAGCCTAGGGCTACCAAAAACACCCTCTAGTCTTTGCTCACACACACCAGCATGACACAAAAACACAATCTACACTGGGGGTCAGCGGGGTAAGGTCTCAAAGGAAGAGGCTGGCTCAAAAAGCAGCCTACCAGCCACTCAAAAGCAGGCTTAAGATACAAATGCTCTAAAGGTTACCCACACATCCCACATACTTAGAGACGGAGAATTCTCTTCGTATAGAAGCACTAAGATGAAGTTTGTACAAAGAATGTCAAATACCAAAACTGTTTCTATAATAGTTGATATTTTTTACTAACTAAATTTACTGTTCTCAAAGGTCAACACATGTCCTCAGTATTTGAGCAGTTTCTTTCCTAGGAAACCTGGGCAACGGTTTGCCACAAATACACACTGAGATACACCTTTAATAAATATATATATACATATATATAAAGAAATAAATAGTATAATATATACACATATTTCTTTTCATTATACATATTTCTTTTTCATATATACATATTTCTTTTATTATATATATACATCCATATATATTTCTTCTACTTTTTATTTCTTGAGCCACTCCTTAGATATGTTTAAAGATAAGAGATATGCTTAAATCTCTCTTGTGCCTTCTATCATGTCAGTGATAGATGTTTCTATCTGTATACTGCTGCAGTATGATCATTTTATCATTTTCCCTCTGTAAAAGCAATAGGAAACCCACTGGAGAGCCTGAGCTCTACTCAGCAAATTAGTATCCAGTTACCATACTTCATTTATGGTCAAGTTATTGTTCAGTTCTAAATGATTACCTCCATTACTGGATTAAATTCACAGTCCTGCCAGTCTACCTTACAAGCAGTAATTTCTTTGTTCCAAAGCTTGTGCTCACATGTCAAAACTCCTTGTTTGCTTTATCATAATCCTATTTTAACTTATAGACTCTTTGAGGAAGGGACTAGAGCTGAAAATTGCATAGAAAGAAAAATAATGATTTCACATGAATCATCTAAGGGTGCTTGTAATATAAGCAGTAATCATTCCTCAAGTAAGATGTGACATTTAAAAAGAGAAGTTTCAATTTTGCCAGAATTTCATCAATTCCTTGAAAGAATTAAACTTTGCAAACACCAGTCATGGTCAGCAGAACAAGAAAGCATATGTTTAAAGCAGTGGTGAACTTGCAAGAACTTTGTTCCATGTTTGTTTTCAAAGCAGGAGATATATCAGGTTTCAGTCATAGGTCTTCTCAGTGAGGTCAGATGAATATATCAAGGGCAAAGTACCTACTTGCAAAGTATTGCCATAGAGAAGTGTAACTATATGGCAGCAAAAAAGTTGCAAGTAACTGACTTTGACAAATCTTCCCAGAACCTCTTATTACATCTTTGAGCAGATACTATTGTTTTATTCTTAGAGAATCAACATCAAGAAAAACACCTCAAATTACATAAATTCTGCAATGTTAGATGTTGAACTTCCAGTTCAAAACCAGGTAAATACGCCTTAATGTAATACAAAATACAAATATACATGCAAAAATGCTCAAAACACTTCAATTTCAATATCAGATATTTTTAAAATTGAAACAAAACCCAAAATACATCAATATCATGAAAGGAAATTTCTTACCGAAACAGAAGTTATCTTCAGGGAATCTACTGTAGAATGTGTGAAAAGGTACCACAACACAGGTCCAATTTCTGCTGTAATAAATCCTTGTGCATGGCAAGATTGAGTAGTGCAAACGTTTTCAATGATTTTTGCTGCCAAATGGTTCACTACACGCTCTTCCTATAGGAGTAAGTGGAAAGAAAAGCTTATATGCAAACACTTTTAATAGTTCTGATTTCTTTTTAAGCTAATTACTATACCTACGCTTTCCTAACTGTACAATGTCTTAGCATGACTTACTAATTTTAATTGAAGCTTAAAAAAGTAATTTCAAAAGAAACTTCAATTATGCTTACTAATCTATTCCTCTGCCATGTTCTCTTCAATTGCAAAGACAATTAAGAGAATTACAAATACATTTTTAATACAAAATCTTTTAACTCCAAATGATCGGCCTGTATTAAATGCAGTCATAAAAACAAAAAGGTATTGTTAGGTGTTCTATGATCAGTGCTTTATGAATAAATACCTGTTTGCCAACATACATCACTACAATAGGTTTGGAATAGAATGATTATAAACGAGAACTAAAGTTATATTAGGAAAAAGAAAATGAAATAGATTAAATCTTTCTGACTCAAAACAACCAAAACTCTGTAGAGATAAAGAAAAAGCATTCTTGTAAGTATGGTCATATTTCTTCCTCCTTGAAAATACAGTCTTGACCCATGTCTAACAAACCTCTAAGAGTCATTTACAACAGCAATTCCTAAATTCTCATCTGCTTGTCCTTTTTTTTCATGCTAATCAAATTTTTCTAGCTGCAAAAAGATTTCTGGGAAGCCAAATTATTCCACTGAAATGTCAAAGTTATTCATTTAGACTATATATAATCTATACAAGTATCTTTAATTTCTACTTCAATTCTGCATATTACTATGCACACTATAATGTCTCCATGGAATACAAAATATCATATCAGAATACTGATAAGCCATCAGCATATTTTAGATTTTATATAGCTATAGTTCTTTCTCTTGGAAACTGTTACTACTTCACTACTCCAATAGAGGTTAACTTAAAATCAGAGTGTGTGATATCTTTATCTTAACAGAAATGAAAGATTCATGGCAATTCACTGTATTTGGGGCTGTACATTGCCTCACCTTATTCACATCTGTAACTACGAATAAGTGAGGTCTTTAAACAATGACTTAAACGATACCCATGAGTTCAGCAAGAGTGAATGTTTAAAATAAGGACAAACATTTTAATTTGTCAAGTCTACCTCAGTCTGACTTCACAAACAATTCATCACAATATTTAATTGATTTCTTTCTTATACTAATCTCCACATTATCCCACTACTCTTTGAATTTCTGACGTTTATCTCCACAATCAGAACCACCAACAGCTGTGAGCAGTAGTAATGAAACTTTTCAGAAAGGAGAACAAAAAAGCAGTAGAGAACATTCATTTCATTAAAAATATATTTTCTATCAACTCTTCTTTCTTCTGACCTAACTGTTCTAAAATACAGACATGGATATAGAAATTTTTGGAAACTCCAGAATAATGCTGTCGTAAAAGCTTTATTCATACTAATTTTCATCCTTCTCTTCACCTTCTCCCAAGGAACTACAGCTCTTTTCAAGACAGAAAGTTAAAAGAGATACCAAAAACAATTCCTGTTTTTAAAAGTTACCCTCTGTTATAAAAGTCCACTGATTTTCCTTAGATTTACAGCTAAGATTTAAAGCTAAGAACAAAAAGGTCTGTTCTTGGATTTTTACAGTTTTTATTACTGTTGCATCATTTCAAACTATTACAGACTTAGATACACAGATATGTTTACCAAGATCAGGTGTTGCAAAACCTTTTATAAATCAAATTAATTGTCAATCCTTTTCAGTGTAATATAGTTCTGTAATTCAGTTGATTTTTTCACACAAGTAAGGTTAAAAAATACAGAATTTATCAACCACCAGCATTTAAAATCTCTTCCATTACCGAAACATTCATATTCTAGTTAAGTATCCTTTACATGCTAAACATCTAACTAAAAATACTAATTGGAGCTCCCTTACTGCTTTGAACAGTCAGCAACACTTACTAAATACCCTAAAATCCCACAAACTGAGTGCAACAAAAGCTTTATGGCGCAGATGATGGTTATTACAAATGCTAAGAGATCTCCACATGCACTTGTAACTTTTCTTAATGAAATTTGGTCCGGAATGTGTGTTTTCTCTTGCTCCTTTCAGCCTCTGCTGAGATGAGTCATAACCAGTGCCAGATAACCAGTCATTCTACTGTCCTGGCTAGAAAAAGGTCATGTATCGTCTCCGTGCTCTATAAACTCAATGAGGCTGTCACAGTAATTCCATTTACTGCCACCTGAGACTTCCATCTTAGCCCCTCTGGGATCGATTTCTGAGTGCTGTCTAAGCAACACGACTTGTACCATTTTCTGCTTAATTAAGTCTCTGGAAGGGAAGCCTGAGCAAAACTAATATTTGGCCTCTTTACTAAAAGAGTCATCTAGTCATGTTTCCAGCACACAAACTGTGTTAGTTAGAAGAACTGGATCTTCCATACAAGGGTTAACCTCTGTCCATATCACCAACTATGTTAAAACCCAAACCTGTTAATAGAACTGTATCAAGAAGCAGTGTGCATTCTATTTCCTCTACTTTTAGATTTCAACCAGTTTTACAAAATTCACTTTTTGCTCCTAGCTTTCAGTCATAATACAGATAACACTGACACAGATAGAGTCACTTACAGATAACACTGTTTATGAGTCACAAATGTTTAGTGAAACGGAGCTGTAGGAGAGAAACAAATACCAAAGGGGTAAAATAGGTGTAAAACTGTTAAAGAAAAACTTCCTTTAATGAAGTCTTTTTATTCAAATTTTAAAAGAAATTAGGCAAATAAAAATTAGCAATCTTTTATATTGTACTTGAGCCCTTCTACAAAAAAAATAAAAAAAAAAACCCTCTAAGTCATTGTAATTATCAAAGAAAACTAGGCTCAAATATGAATGAGAAAGAACCCTGGTAGTCTAAAGTCCCTGCTAGTCTGTAGAGAGATATTTTTCACTACTTATTTTACATGAGGATTTCTACCCTCTGATTATATTAAACATTAACCATTTCTGACTACCTTCTATTGTTAACATTTCTTTAGTTCAGTACCAAAAACTCCTGATTTATATCTTGTTTCCTCATTAAGGAAGAAATCTTATTCAAGATGGAAGCATGTACCGTAACTTAGTGTCAAGCTGTAATTTACTAACAAGTTTGCTTATATGGTACCTTGAAAATCACGTGTTGAAGAGAGAAAAAAATGTGCTTTGTAATTTCATTCACCATTTCTGATTCAAATACATTCTGCAGATGCCATGCTTACAAATGAGAGGATTTTGTACATTCTAAAAGCCAGATATGGTTCATTAGCTATAGAACTTTACATATTACTTTATCCATGCGAATATACTGTGGAAATAGTACAAGCTGAGAGTTTAAGAAAAGAGGGAAAGTAGAAAGGTGAGATGATCCAAGTGTGAAGAGGGGAAAATAAAAAGGAAAAACTAAAGATGAGATTTCACTGAGTTAAGATTAAGATGAACTTTAAATACAATAATGAAGTGCAAAAAAAAAAAAAAATATATATATATATATGCAGAGCCAACAGAGCAAGTTAAAGAAGAGAAGGAACAATACATTCAGAGTGAAGCAGGCAAGGGTAACTTTAACAAAGGTGTTTTGGATGAAAATGCAGGATGGATGAAAGGAAAGGGCAGCCATTTCAGCAAAGATGTGGTTAATATTAAATAGGAATATCCTTTCTGAAAATAGTAACTACATATTGAAAGAACATTGCTAGACCATGACAGCAGGGAGATAAAGTTTAGCAAGAGAAAGCCCTGAAAAATCTCCAGAAACCTCTCATTTGGAAATGTATACCTCAAAAAATCTTATTTCTAATGCCGTAGGAACCAAGCACCTTACCTGTAGAAATTAGTACCCGGCTATCTTAGTGACTACACACAAATATTTAGGAGCTGAACCTGGACACAAATGACGACATCAAGAATATGTGTCGCTCTGCTGGAAAAAGTTCTTGTAAAAGGTTAGTAGAACAAAGGTTCCGGTATTTACCACATGGATTCTGACAGACCGAAAACTACCCAAGCAAAACTTGTCAAATTAGACATGTTTAATTGTTTTGTGGTTTAATGGTCACTTGTCACTGACTTATTTATGGGTATACCAATTTCCTTACTTCGCCACATCAAACATGCCTGTTCTTTGTTTGATTCATCTCAATTTATCAATGTTAAACTGTAGTAGATCTGAACTTGTGTTCCCCTACTGATAAAAGTATTTTTCAACCTACTAGTTTACTGTCCTAAAAGCCCTTTAATCTATGCACCTTTTGTTGCTGCTGGATATTCAGGTACAGCAGGCCTGCAAAACTGACACTATGTGCATTTTGTGGCCTTTTTTTTTTTTTTTTCCTTTCCAGGCAAATAAAAGGGACACAAGCACATTTCAAACTCTGTCCTCCTGCCTCTATTATTCTGTTTCCGTGTGTTAAGTCCAGTCTGATAATGGTCACTGTTACTAGAACTCCAGAGAGCCAAGTGCAATTCTGGGCGACTCCTAATGGAATTGAAAAACAGCCAACTTACTTAATCTTAAGAAATTCAAGGCTATATAAACTACGGTACTGAATGCTGTAAATTAGTTTTACTTTTTTAAACTGTTATTGAAGACATCAAATGAAGCTCCCTAACGGGCAATAAAAGATTACATTATTCATGTATTTACCCCGGTGCCGTGTTTATTACACAGACAAGCTATAGAAAGCATACTGAGAGACAAAGTTTTATTAAATAAGCTTAAAATAATGTGTATTTTAATTAGACTTAACCTTAGTGTGTTACTTGCTAACGTAAGGGGATTTCAAGCCAGAGAGCTGAACCCCCATGCTACGCTGTGCAGGCAGCCCGAGATAACCCACACAGTGGTCCTGGAGGACTCCTGGCACAGCCTGGTAGAGTGACCCTGCGGCCACCACGTCCACGGGGCTGCCTAAGCAAGGGGTCATTGTAGAGAAGATGGAGCAAGGCTCGTCCTCATGGTGACAATGAAAGGTTGGGAGAACAAGAACACAGACTAGAGCAAGGAAAATTCCAGTTAGATATAAGGAAACATGTTCTCCACCGTGAGAGTAGTCAGACACTGAAGCAGAGGCCCAGAGAGGTTGTAGAATGGAATCCTTGGAGTTATTTAAAGCTTGACTGGATAAAGTCTTGAGCAACCTAATCAAAATTTGAAGTTGGATCGAACTAACCCAACTAAATGACCATGCTTTGAGAAGGGACAGGTTCACAGAGGAAGCGGAACCAGGTCTTATCACAAGTGCATGGCCATAAGACATAAGGCAGTGGCCACAAGTCAGAACACACAAAATTACAATTACATGTTACAAAAAAACTCTTATTATGTGGATGATCCCTTACTAAATCAGGTTGCCCAAAGAAGCTGTGAGATCACCATCCTTGGAGGTGTCAGGTGTACATATCTCTGAGCAATCTGGTCTGACTAGACCTCTTTTGAGCAGGAGTTTGGATTAGATCACCTCCCAATGTCCTTTCCAACTTACAATACTCTGTGATTTTACAGCTCCACATTTCCTTGTGTACCCAAAACATCTGGCACAAAGATCTGTCTGTTTTATAGTTGATCTATTTTATTATTTCCTTAAAATTTAAAGTCTCTTGTCTTACATTAATGTAATTGTAGCTATCCAGTTTTAGATGCTGCCATATCCTTTTCCAAAAAAAGAGAGATTGCTTCTAAAGAACTTACTAAGGAAAAAGAGAGGGCTGCAACACGGGTGTAGCAAAACAAATTATAAAAGTTAATAACAGAGTGTGGTAAAATTCTCTGTTCCCAGATGTTGTGAGGTACATTATGCATTTATGTATACTTCTCATTCTTCAAATTCTGCTGTTGTGGTAACTTTGGCCAGTTACAACCGAGACAGAGCAATTTGTATTACCACAGTGTACTGTACTAATGCAAACATTAGTAATAAAACAACTCTAATATAAACATCTACCATTTCCTCAAACAGAAATTATAGAAATCCAAAACTTGGTTAACTTGCTCACTAACTTTAAATTTACAGTGGTATTAATTCAAGTAGCTGCCAGTAAAATGCATTGTGTTATTTTATTCCAATAAAAATTTGTGGAAAAAACTTATTAAGAAATTCTGATTGGTTTCAGGACTAAGAATTAACTTCATTGTCGTGAATTAATTTAATCAGTATCTTCGGAAATAATTACGTTCTTCTGAATAAATTTGTTCCTTATGGATGTTTCCATTTACTTCCTATACACTGAATATTCACGAAGGGCAATAAGTAGCTTCTCACAAGCAAGCCTGGGAACGGCATGTATGACCTAGAACACACAGTTGTGTGTTCTTGATCACATGAAATCTTGAAGATGTTGAAATGCATCTAGAGACTTCTACCATTAATCACAATTTGCAGGCCAAAAAAGATCCCATAAAAGGAAAAAAAAATGATGTATTTAGCTTGCTTCCCCCATCTCCCTCTCCTCCATCATGTTTTCTGCCTTCAGCTTTGCCTTGGGCAAAAATGAAGTCATCTGTTCTCAAATAAACCATAAATGCCAATACTTTATTCTTATTCATTTTACAAATTGGAATTATATGCATGTTTTTCTTACTTTCTTTTAATATAGCTATATCATCATCAAGAAAAGCAAAGATGACAGCATAACACGTGTAGCAAAAAAAAAATGCTGATAATAAACTAAATTTAAACTGATAATAAACTAAATTTAAAAACTAAGCGCACTCTTTAAAAATGTGTCAGCCACTTTTCATATAAAAGGTAAATCTTATTAAAAAATAAAAGCTAAGATCTATAGATTTCAGGAGAACAGTATAGATTGTCAGAGCCTGTCTCAAAAGAAAGCCACAGAATGAATAATCTCAGCATTTACTAGCAGTAGTTTTATTTACTACACAATTACCACAACCCAGGGAGCAACGCATAAACATCGAATGTACAGAGAATGAGGCTGCATTTTTGCATTCTTATCCCGCTGAAGCCACGGTCTTATCATGATTATTTAAATTCTGGAGCAATACTTGCTTGACAAGGCTCTGCAGTGCTGCAGGCTACGATCCTCACACAATGCCTAAAGGGCTAATACTGTGGAGAAATTCTACTGAGGACAATGAAAGAGCCTTACCCCTTCCCGAAGACACCTCATTAGCACAGTGTAAGCAGCCAAGGGAACAACCCAGCATTCTCTCGGGTGCTCTTTTTTTCCCTCCTGCAATGAGGCCAACAGCACAAGTGATTAAATTAAAAAAAAAAAACAAAAAAAAACACAATAATCTCATGCACATAAAAGAAAATAGGTAACAGATTCTTGGAACAGTTCACATTATACGCATTTCAAATTAATATATACTAGAAAGTGTGTTAAATTCTAGGGCACTATTAGTATTTAATGTTATATCATGTGCAACACAGAAATTGGTAACTTTCTTACCCTATTTTAATATTCTTCAGGATCCGTATCTGCCCTAGGAATTGTCCTAGTATTTCTGTTTTTCAATGATTCCATCTAATTCACACACATAAAGTGATCTGACATTCCTCTTGATCATTTTGATTAATTCAGAAAGAAACAACTGATTAGTGGAAGTTTGTAAAACTTCTCTTTAAGTAAGATTTAATTATATCAAAATAGAAAATTACTTTTGTCTGTGTCACTAAAAAAAAACCCCATAAATTTGCTTTGGAAAAAAATTTCCAGTTACCAAGGAAAGTCTTTAAATAAAACTTACTACATGGAATAGCCTTCAGTACAAATCAACACTAGCCCAAGATCTTTTCCTTGAAAGCTCCCTGCTAGATGGGCTAATTCACTGGTAGTTTTAACAGGATATTGATTCTGCTGTTTGAAGTGAAGGAACTCCACTTGATTCTCACACACACACACGTTTTCAAATTTAAAAGAGAACACTTGGATTTTCTAAACAAACGAATATTTGACAAGAACACCATTTTTAGGTTAATACACAGACATTAGCAACAGTGAAAGAATAGCTTCATCTGGGAAAGAAAGTGAGAAATGGGCTACATAAGATGATATGTCATAAAATGAATGTGTAGCTTGTTTCATTGAGCTGACAAAATATGATTAGCAACAGTTCCCTCAGAAATTGTACATTTATTAAACTGATTATACTAGAAATTATGTTTAACATGCTAATTAAATGCTTATAATAGAAAGAATAGGATGCACCAGGCATCCAGTTAACAATGCATAAAAAAAACATATTTTCTGTTTTTTTTCACTTCTGAGTGGCCTACGCCAATTTAACGTTAGGTGCAATAATGTCAGGTATTTAACTAAAGCATGACACGTTAGTGGAGAAAGACTATTACAAAATTGCTTCCCAAAATTAATTTTCCTTCTTTACTGAGAATAAATGAAAAACTTTCTATACTAACAGCGAAAATGAGCTTCTGTTACAACTCCTATATTTTAAGCTCTATTTTTGCTAGTCTTCTTTTGAGTGGCATGACACAATTGTCCTTGGAATTAACTTTCATATGATAACAATTGAACTGGTTCAACACGAGGCAGAGACATTATTCCACATCTTCCATATTCCACATCTATTATCTTATCCAGATGATGAGATGCTGACACTTACTCACGAGATGCCTTCCAAGGCCTAGTCATTTATAAGAGTTACTTGATAGTCTTACCTGACTGGCTACGAGGTAAAGAAGCTCCCCAAGTGTTGGTAAAAGGCACTGTTTCACTTTGCTATTCCTGAAGTTCTCTCTGATCAGTTCAATTAAAATTGTGATTGCCTAACAAAAAATAAATCATATAACAACACATGTAAACATACTCTGCAAAACAGAAAACATGACAACAGAAACCAACATCTTATGAGCACTACTGCAGTTTCTTTTCTGGTTAGTGATGATGCTAAGTACTCATCTTCAAAACTGTACCTGAAAAAGAAGAAGATGGGAGTTCTCCATGTTACTTAGCCTCCTCTCATTAGGATATGAACAGGAAAATCATTCAAAGGAGATAACTACTTAAGTGGGAATTGGATCCATATACACCAGAGTTCCATGCAGAGTTCAGCAAGAGATGGCCAAGTATACAGAGTTAGTGAGTTGCTCAGCTGAAGAGAGGAACAACACAAGACCAGATATTTCTGACAACTCATTTGTGAGCTGCAGACGCAAGAAAGAAGTGAATCAAAGTGATTATATTTTGGTTTTGCATTTGATATATATATAATTTGATATATATATAATAAATTATGTCTTGGAATGAGGGAAGTCTGAGGGAAGTCATTCAGGTGCTGAACATGGTATCAATACTGGCCAGGACGTGAAAATAAGATAGGCAAATGTACAACTTGTTGCATGATTTATGCAGAAGCATAGTTCCTCTAGAGAGCAATAGAGGATAGATACAAGTGACATTCTTCCAGGTAAAATACAAGGCAAAATTGATTCATCATGAAAATTCCTCTCTTTTCAACTTTTATGCAGCTGCCAGGAGAGGTCCTAGCAGACACGTGGAGTAGTGAATGAGATGTCATCAGTTGATAGAATAGCTCTATTAATTTATTTTAAAACCAAGATCCCAAAGGGGCAGAATTTGACACAAGTAGCGGGAACTAGTTCATGAAAAATGGATCTAAGAAAGTGTGCTTGCTGGCTTTTTTGTTTGTTTGTTTTTAAAAGAAAGCAACAGTTACTTCTTCTTCAACTTTGCCCCTGTTGCCCGCCCTTTAATCCTCACCCACAGGCTCTTGATTCGTACTTTGTCCTCCCCTGTGCAGATCTCCATACATTCCCGTTGCTCTCCAACATAAAGAGCAACTCCATCATCTCTCCGTCCTGGCCTCTGATATTTCCTGGCCCTCCAGGAAAGGAAAGGACAACCACCTTTCCTTTCTGGCCTTAAATGCTTAATATTTTAATTTATATCTACAACACATGCCTATAAATTCAGCCATTTTTCTGATCCATGGTGTGCAGTCTTAAGACAATGCTTCACTTGCGTTTTGCTGTGTTATTTTCATGAAAACTGGAGACCAAAGTATGTGGTGTTACACATCATTTTGACAGGCCCTTTCTTCCTAAGGGGAAAAAGAAAAGGAGGGGACGGAAGGTTAAGTAGTCAGTCTATCTGTACCTGTGCCTCTCTATATTGCTTCCTTTCCTGAAATCACTTGAAACCTCTTAGTAACTTCTTTATCAAACTGAACAAGAATAGAAACCTCAGGTATATGTTTCTACAGGTTTCACAAATACAATAGTAGCAAAGCAGAAGATAGCAATGCTGAGTGCCAGAGCCTGTGGTACAAACTTACTTCTTTTTAGACAACAGAGCCTGCATATATGAAAAGCATTAGGAACACACTAAGCATAGAAAATGCTCAGACAATATACTTTTAAGCACCAGAAATACCTTCTAAAAATTAAGGATTTTCTCCTGTCTCAACTTCCTGATAGCTAAGAGGTGGATATACTAAATGGTAACCTTTGTGTAATTCAGTTAAAAAGTCAAGTAAAATGCACGCCAGGCATTCTTAACAAGCCCAGGTCCTTTAGCTGAGAGATCTGCTTATTAGCTGCAGAAGAAAGGATTGTTCAAGTATGCCTACTGCACTTTCTACACACGGATTTAGCCGCCTAATTTTAAATACAGAGAGGGGACTGCAGGCAGGAAGCATTTGGGGGGCTCTAGGATTTCTGGCATTTATTCTTCTCTCATTGAAACAGCTGTCAGTGTTCTCAGGGGAGAGGCTTAACCGGGTAAGCCAAGGCTGTATTCCCAAAGTTAACTGGGGAAATGCCTGACTGGGTTCATTTGATAACATCACATTCGTTTAGTGCAGCTGCCACCCTGAGTCCTTCTTTTCCAGTGCTGCAAAATAACCATGTTTACGCATCCGTGAAAATAATAGCAGCATGCATTATATTTTCTGGATGGGATTTGAATTTACTTGTTTTACATTAAATGCTTTAACGGGAGGGGAGCACATTCAATTTGGCATCAGGGGATGAGGTTTTCACGTACATGTGTGCAGGTGCATTTTGGGGGAGACTGGGCATGAGTTTGCAGCTAGAAAGCCCTAAGAAACTATTAAAAATTTTAGGTTTAGGCTCAAACATACACCCAATATAGACAAAATTATTCCATCCATATATAGAATAAGACTCAAGAATATATTCCATAAACCTCAAAAAAACTGTGCTGAAAGAGGGATAAACTGAAATGAGTTCAGAAAACAAAGCTTCCCCCTGCATAGTACATGCATAATGAAGGTAGCTGTCAGCCACACTTTACACAGGATCATCATGTTCCTCAGGAATTAGGTTAACCTGAAAATGCTTATCACCATAGGATCAGGGCAAAAGTAAAGCCTACTCAAGAGCCCTCAAGCTGCCTTCCAAATCAAAGGAGCCTCCAAGTTTCATTCTTTGCAGCACTTGCAAGGGATGCTTTGCACAAACTAATCCATGAAGCTTTACCTTCCTCCCCCTACACTCCTCCTTAAAAACAGCCTGTCCTCTCGAGGCATACCTGAAATCACTAGATTTAGAAATAGGAAAATTAAAACACAGATAGTGGGTTTTTTCTAGTTGTTATTTAAGTTCTGTATGACATCTGAATTGAGGGAAAAACATAACTGAGTTTTGGCAGTAGGGGCATGCATTTATCAGTCTGACAATTATCCTTATCTTACTTCCTTTAATATACTGGATTTTTTTTTATACAGTAAGACCTCATTTAGTCAAGCTCTGCTTTTAACAAGCTTTTGCACAGCAGAAACTTCTTAGCCTATTTCTTGTTCTCAAATGGATCATAAGAGATAACATATCTCAGTATTTTGGAGTAAGTTTGGTTCTCACTAGGGATAATTCTCACTGAAAGGAACTGCAAATCCTACAGCTGTCATCATGTAAAACTCCCTTCACTGGGAATCACTTATCTGCAAAATCTAACTGGGAAAATCTAGGACAACGGAATAACCATCTTAAAATGTGGAACCTGACCGACTACCATGTAATTTGAGTTAAAAAGTTTAACATCTGTGTTATCATCTAGAAAGTGATATTATATAACAGGGGGGAGGGAATCAAAAAATATTGCTTTCCACTACAAGTTTAAAATATTTTAACTCCTCTAAGTAAGATGTAATTATATTCCTTCCTCCATATTTACATTATACTGGACAAAATGCAAGAAAAAAGTGAGGGATTTTCATTAAAAAGTAAACAGTCTTAACAGCTCTACTCTAAAGCATATATGATGATTGTTTCATGCTAATAGTTAAACACTGTATTTGAAATCTAAGATCTGTGCATTACTTGACAAATCAGAACTTGCCCATATTTTTGAAAGGTAATCATGTTTCTTTGACTGCAGTAAGTAATATACAAGCCCCTAACTGTAAGAGAACAAATGAGTATATTATAATAGAAATATTGGAAAATGAAAAGCTTAAAGCAGAACAAGTGAAACAAGAAACTTTCCCACTTTTAAAAGAAATGCAGTGGGAAGGGCCAAGGGTCTTGCCAAATTAGTGCCAAGTTAAAAAAAAAAAAAGTGTCTAACATAAAATATTTCACCTATTTAAGACTACTACTTATCAAAATGAAATTCAGCATACAAACTTAAAAAATACAAACCAAAATTTTAACTGAAATACTAGCACCAAGAAATAACACAAGGTATCACTTGCACATAAGATTCAATGACATGAAAACAATAAAGAACATGAGAATTTATCTTTCAGTTCTATTAAAAAAGAATACAAAGGTTTCATCCAGAAAAAAAAAATCATACTCTGCTTTAAACAGAAATCTCCCAGCTTGTGCTGCAAAATATTGCAACAAAGACAGGTAGAGATATGAAATAGAACCAATTACATCTGTGATTATAGGAAGACATGTAAGTTGAAAATTGTCCTAGAAGCCGTCTGGTGAAACATCAAACACTTCCATCATTACAACCAATTACGAAGAATCCTTTTAGTGTTCTCTGATGAGAGATGTGGTACTCTCTACACAAGCAAGTCAAATACAGCTGCTTTATATCCAACTTGCACTTCAGTTTCACAGCCTGTATAGAGAAAAATGCAGGTAACATTTTCTTTTTAATTTTTCATTTCAAAGGGGAAGTAAATTTTAGTGCCCTATTTTCTCTACACAAATAAGTATCTTCTGAAATATCACAATACAATGGTTTTATGCTAGTTATTAATTGCAAATATGAGTTCTTCCAGCTATACACCTTAAATTCAGTAGGCATAAAAAAGAACTTGACATAACGTAATGCATCCATCAGTTATAAATCATGACAGCACATTAAGATTTGATATTATTATAGTATTACCCTGAAAAGATTTATTCAGTTATTTAACATCAAGATATATGGAAACAAATTAAAATTTCAGAAGACAAATCTTTGTCAATAAAAACAAAACACAAAGCAGCTATCAATTGGATCAAGACTGCATTTTGATGCTTGAGAAAAATAAAAGTACAAATAAAAATACAAAGAGAGTTTGGGCAATCAGCTCCCCAGATGAAATTCTCAGTGACTGAAGGACTCCTACAGTGTCTTTGAAAAAGCATGATGATAGCACTGGACATAGGGCTCCAGAGAAAGCTGGTGGAGGAAACCTCCTCTACCTTCAAACTCAGGTAGATGAAAAATTAATGAAGAAGGGATGTGAACAAAATTGGTCTTCACAATATCTGACAGAAAATAGCTTTTGAAAAGACGAGGAAGCAGTAATCATAAAAATACTTCAAAGTTGTAATTAGAAACAAAGTCATACGCAAAACCACACAATACCCTTAATACTATATTATTACCATAGTAGAAAAAAAGGAATAGTCTAGCACTGAAAAAAAAAAAGAAGAAAGAAAAGATTGGATTTTTTTTTCAGAGAAAAAAAAAACAGGGGTTTAATATTCTAAAACTTAAGTAGGCTATAAACTTAAGAACATTCTGATTTTGAATATGGGAAATTCTACTAAAAACACACATATATACCTAAGGAATATTAGAGCCTATTTCTGCATCTATTTCTAGTAATTGAACTGACTACTAAACAAGAGAATGAATGATAAAGGGAAAATAGAAAGCATAAAGAAAAATTATTTGCCTGTGGAATTTTTAAATGAAGGCCCTGATGGCAAAAAATCTTACCCTGTCACTTCTGTTATAGAGGGAAAAAGGATGCCCAGCCCAGCAATCCACATCATGTTCCTGTTTATTACACAGACGATCATTCTGAGTCTCATGCCAAACTGCATGTCATTAACTTCAAGCCAGTATAACTCGTGCCACGTTCAATAGAAACAGACTCAACCTTGCACCGTTCACTTCCTTGCACTGGCACAAGCATTTGCACAACAAATTGGATGAAGGAACAAAACATGCCAAGTGGGAAGCTGTTATCCTCGCAACTCTGGTACTTGGTCTAGATGCCAGCTGTTTTCTTCTGCATCCTACATGGTTGTTACCCTTAATTCCCTCTTTAATAAGTTTTTCCCCAAGGTATGAAATAGTCAAGGTTGCTTTTGTACTTGATAGAAGCAGCTGACGATAGGTTCACAGCACGGATTTAGCAGGAATATAAATTATGCTCAGAAACCTGAATTAAATATCAAAACCACAAAATAATCTTTCTGGACAGCTTTTTACCTTGCAGATATTTATATTTTTTTATATATTTTGAAGAAAGGATCCCAGCTGTGTAGCTCTTCATTATGCCCAAAATAACATAGTTGAGGAATATAAAAGAAAGCACACCATTTTTACTATCATGAAACACCTCATATCTTACGGAGTGTTGCAAAGAGTCATACTGGCAATTCCATTGATGTCATTTAGTGAAGATGGTGTACCATTTTATCTCTTGAAAAAAAAAAGAGGTAATTTTATGGGCTATGTGACAACAGTGCCAATTAAATGAGTCTTTTACAGCAGCACAATTTTTGCTTTGATCAGGTAATTAATCTAAGAGAATTACAAAGCATCATTTCATCCTGCAGTCACCAATGTAAGCTGTAAATTCAGTACTGGGAATCTCCTTGTTTTCTACCCACTTGGTTTGGACTCCAAAATAAAACAAGCCCAATTAGTTTGGATTGATGAAATTATTTTTGAAGACTACCTGCAACTATGAAAGAACATTTTAATACTTGCTGCAGGAATCCAGAATTCCTATGTATTTATCACAGATCTACTGCCATTAATATTGCTTATAATTAATTTTTGGTTTATGAACTGGAAGAATTTTTCTCAAATGCTCCAGGGTTTTCTGCCTGCACATGTGAATGTAACAGAGAAATGTTGACCTTTTATTTCTTTGTTTGCCTCCCACATTCCCCAGGCAAATTGGTAGGTTATTTGCAGTAGGCCACTGGAAACAAACATATTAAGTAACCATTCTGAATTTACTTGAAAGATAATTTAAAGATTTTTTAAAATATATGTATAAATTCTCTAATATACATTCCTGTACAGCTTCAGCTTGGCTACAT
The DNA here is from genome assembly GCA_013398315.1 of Nothoprocta pentlandii. Lineage (NCBI taxonomy): Eukaryota > Metazoa > Chordata > Aves > Tinamiformes > Tinamidae > Nothoprocta > Nothoprocta pentlandii. The sequence continues at coordinate 912,924 of VZSG01000149.1, forward strand.
CTACTTCCTATACCTCTTTTAAATGGTTATTATTTTCAAAGAAAAGGCATCAATGCTTAAAAAAGTACAGTAAGTACCAGTAAGGAAAGCAATCAAAGACAAAATAAAACTAAGAACTTTAACTGGAGTTAAAAAATATTTTTTATCAATATTTTTTCAAAAATATCAAACAACAGCAAAACTAACTGGCTTGGGAATAAATAATGAGACATCTATTTATTATTTAATTTGAATATTCCTGCAACATGAACAGATACAGATAGGCTAGATACAGGAATAATCAGAAAGATAAGCCAAAAACATGGTTTAGCGCTGACAGTCTGCAACTGCAGAAAGCATCCACCAAGTCACAGTTCAAAAATCAGAAATAAAAAGACTCACGTTGTTTAGAAATTCAGTCTGGATGAAAGCAGAAATTGGGATGTTCCATTGCTTTAATAGAGAAATTGCAGTGTAGGCAAGAAAAGTTCAGTATTACAGATCGATTGTAATTTACCATCACTTTCTATGGGATATTATGTCTCTTACATTATGTATGGAGTACTGTAAAGACTCTGCAATACAGTTTGCTCAAGTGAAGACTGTAGCAGGTCCTAGAGCCCTTCAAACACTCAGTCAAGCAGTGGACCATGGTGCATACAAAAACACGCACACCATACAGTCATAGCATGAGGCAGATTTGCCAATTGGCACATTGAACGAGGCAAAGAGGACTTACAGTTCTGCCTCAAAAAAGACTGGCAATGAGACTGACTCAACAGATGGGGGAGGCTGGTCACACAGGAGATACAGAAAGATACTGCCCTCCAACACGGGAGCAGTCTAGGAAGTTCCTCAGTTATCTCTTAATATGATGAAAGACCGAGTCTGAAACTGCACATTCGGAGGGCCCGTGTCCTGGCTGGTAAAAGACATGGCCTACCCAGAGATGCAACAACAACAGCCTCTTTTAATAACTGAGAGGCACTAGTCATCCATGCAAGCAAGACTTCCTAACTCAGGGAGAGCTTTGGCTTTAGAATGGAAAACTGGCAATTTTCCTTCTCAAGCACTAGCATATAGATGTTAAAAATCAACTTCGAAAACTAACGCAAAGAAGAAACATCTCAAATTTAAAATGTTATGAAGATAACTTGGAATAAATAAAACAAAATGATGTTTTGCATTTGCAAAAAGCAACCCTATGGAAAAAAAATGATGCTATTAAGTCAGGAAAAGAAAATTGACCTATCCATATTTAGCAACTGCTTCAATAACTTAGGATTTTATTTTTGTGTTTGAGTGACCTCTGGTGGTTTTTTTTTTATATAAATAGTTTGCAGACCATTTTGATTGAGAACCTTAAAGATATTTTTTTGAAAAGTCGTAGTTCTTCAAAGATCATAAGGTTTTGATGTACGCCATGTGAAAATTTAACTGAGTAAACTCTCAGTTTCCCTGCTTTTTTTAAGGACTCAATGTTGCCGCTATTTAAGAAACCATTAAAAAAAATAAAAGGTGTAGGGAGTTGAGAAGGAGGAGGAGAGAGTAAAACTGAAATGCTACAGATTCAGCCTTAAAGATAAAGGAAACTTCTTTACATACATAACTGCTTAACTGGTAAATCGTAACTGGGTAAAAGATAGGAAATTGAGGGCAGAAATGAAGAGCCAGTTTTCTCAGTGGAAAAGCCACCACCAGTGGTGTCCTGCATGAGTCTACGTTGGGCCCTGTGCTAAGCTCAAAATCTTGAGCCTGGCAGAAGTTTTTACAAAGAGGACACCTCTGCAAACAGTGGCCAAAGTGAATGTTACAAGACATCAAGAACAGAAGAGGAAACAAAGTTGTATATTGTCTATCAGTATATAGATCACTCACACACCTACATCCTCCTGACAGGATGCAGTTGTGGTCCCCTATCTCAAAAAACATGTATTGGGATCTGGAGGAAGGATATAGAAGGGCAAGAAAGATGACCAAGGCTTTACTATGAGGAACTGTTAAGGAAAACGGAACTTTTTAACCTGAAAAACAGCTTAGCAAAAAGAAGTATAGTAAGTTTCATTAGAGCCCAGCATAACTGACATACAGAAGATGACTATGAAGTACTTGTCCCCTTGGCAATGTAAGCACTGCCAGCAGGCCGCAGAACACATCTAGAAAGTACCAGGCTCAACCTAAAGGACCAACAACTTCACTGGGTGCACTGTATAACTGTGAAGTTTCTTCCCAAAGGATGGATGGTGGCTTCTGAAAATGATTCAGAAAGTTACTGGAGAAACTCAAAGACTCTATGCGTGGTCCAGAAAATCCCAGAGCTGCCTCTTGCTGCAGATGTAGAGCTTATTGGCCTCGGTCACAGTGGAGGTAGCAAATTAGACAGACCTCTGGATTTAGCCAGCATAGCCACTTTCCACTCTTAAACAAGGGCTGAATTTGTATTCTGAGACCATCAAAAATTATTTTATTTGAGGTTATCAGCTCAAGGGTTTTGTGTTACAAATTTGTCTGCAAGAACTGGATTACAGCAGGGTATTTTTCTTTACATTGTTCAAACTGGCTCCAGTTTGGTTTTGACATTACGTAAATGACAGCAGTCATCAAAAAAAAAAAAAAACTTTAGCTGGAGCACAGGCTAGCACATACAAGGTGACAAGATACAGCATTATCCATTAATATAATATATAGTGCTGTTTTAAATTCTTTTTGTAATAACCTAAAAGATAAAGTTAGAATTATTTATTTATAATTTTTTAAGAGTCGCACAACATACGAGAGCAGACAGCCCACTGGAACTTTCAACAAACTCTCAATTTCCCTAGTTTCACTTCGAGAAAACAAAAGAAATCTGTAAATGAAAAGTTCCCAAGTGACTGCTTTCTACCTCTCCTACAAATGAACCATGAAGCTGTGTGTACTGCCTATGCTTATATTATTTTAGATCACATATACAAAAATTAATTTGAAGACATGAAAATATTTCTTTTGATGATTATTTTCTGCCAATCTAATGTTTCTAGTTATAAAATATTGATGTTTAAATTATTATTTTTTTACATGTGAAAGTGACTGCTTGATTTTGAAAAAAAGTGAAGTTTTCTATCATTGCCACAAGTTTAGTCTACATCACCACAACTATACACAATAGTAATCAAAGGGGCACATATTGGGAAAAATAAAGCAGAGTTTAAAAAAGTGTGAAAACAGCTATTAACAATAAAGCATTTATAAAACCAAAAATACCCTCCAAAATAGTTTAAAATAAAAAGGAAAAAAAACTACCTCAGAAACCGGAACATTTTCTCCAAGTTCAGATGTGTGAAATGCCAGTAAGCCAATCACTCGAGCAGCTTTGGCACGTCTGCAGATCAAACAAATGTTGTTGTTGTTTTTAAAGATGCATTTAAAGTGTTTAAAACGTACAAAGAGCTATTTATACCTTGCACATACAAAGCTATTTATATTTTGCACAGATTACACAGTTTACTAAGGCAGGAAATTTCTGGTAGTATTTACAGCTCATATTTTCTTCTCATTTCTAGATTAATATATTACCCAATTACCAAACTATTTCTAAATTTCAAGTCATTTTATCATTTTAGCAATTAAAAAGAAAAGAGGAATAATAGAATCAACATTTATAAAACAAGCAGTAGAGGGCACTATGACCTTAAAATAGCTCCAACAAGTATACTTTTTATAAAAGCTGCTATCATGGATATTTTACTATTATTATTGCCTGGTTTACTATTATTATTGTCTGGTATTCAGGGATTTTGAATATCATTATTTGATATATTGTATTATACAGCTTTTAGATAAAATTTCTATAAGTTTTCTATAATTTTGGTCCTGTAAAAATAACAGTGTATTGAATACACTAAAAAACATATCTATCAAGTATATCAGGTTTGAAGGCCAAGGATTTACCAAAAAAAAAAAAAAAAAAAAAAAAAAAANAAAAAAAAAAAAAAAAAAAAAAAAAAAAAACCACTGTTAAAGTATGTATTTAAAAAAAAATCAAAAGATATATTTGATCAAATACGGATTAAAATGATTATTACTTACATATCCCAGTTGGCAGCTGCACGTAGCTGCTGTATTAATACGGGAAACTATAGTTTAAAGAAAATATACAAACGTTAGTGATTTTTCAAGATCTAACATGACTTCTAATATGATATTTTAAAAAATTAAATCAAGATATCAATAATTACGTAAAAATGTACTTGGATAGCATTCGCAAAAAGCATTGTAGTGGAATACAGTACATATTTTGACAAAGGGCATCCTATTTATATTGCTTTGTTAGCTGTAATACCAAACATACATCAGTATTTTAAAGAAATATTTTCTTTACAAATATCATTATAAAAAGCAAAACTGCGTTGATTTCATCCACCGATTATCATAAAATATTATCCAACAATTTTAAGCAATAACAATTATTTTTGTGAGAATTAACAGAACTAAGTAAAACTATGCTAGAAAACTATTTTATAAGAGATTAAGTGAGAATGTTCTCTGAAGAACTACTGTTAGCTCTTCAGAAAGATTTTTCTTAATCTTCAGAGATAAAGCCAAATAAAATTGATTTTAACAATTCCAATATGAACTTTTTTTCAGCTACTCCTCTCTGCCTTAATGATTTACAAACACTAACATTTCAGCATATGTAACTTCAAACTCTCCATCAATGTCTTTTTTTTTTTAATGCCACCATTTTATAAATCTAACAAGTTAAAATATATCAAATCTAAGAGAATGATTTGATTTTTCTACACTCCTTTAAAAACCTGACTTGGAATTTCATAAGCATTTTTCATTGTTCTGTACTTAATTTGCTCTATTATTTTGGCCAGTACAACAATGGTTTCTTGAAACAAAAGTAAAGGCAGATGATTTTTGCCACAATGACAAGTATGCAAGACATTGATTCCTCAGAGCACTATTGCTTACCAGCTGAGAGCTCATTAGCTTGCTTGCAACCTCCTTATGGACAGCCACAGTGCACAAATAATAGAGTAAGTTCAGTTTAGAACGTGCTGCTCCTGTATTCTTCTCAACAGAATCAAGCAATGAACATATTTGTTGCAAGAAGTCATTCCAGTCCATGTCTTTCATAGATAACAATTTCTCAGCTAATGACAAGAAACAAACAAATGGTTAAACTGCCCAGAAAAGAAAAAAAAAAAAAAAAGCTGTAACATTTGCAACCTTGCAAACATTACAACCACAGAAATACTGTCCCACATTAGGTAAAGACAACAAAACATCTCAAAATATCAGGCTGATGGTTTAGGCACTTAAAATTAATATGATATAAAATCTCATATGATATATTAATATGATATAAAATGTCAAATCTGAGTATTTTGACTAGACCTTTATGCCATATTAATTATTTTCTCCTATTACAATTTGGATTAGGATATTGGGGGACATTGTGCTCAATTCCAACTACATTTTTTTTTCTTTAAACAAAATTACTCCACAAAATACATTTCTTACTTAAAATAAAAAGGAACTTGATTATCTCTAGGTGCTACTTGAATTCTATGAAGAGCAGTACAATTTTGGCTGAAATCCCTCTATAAGCACTGTAAAGCCTAACACAACTTCTCTAAATAGATCAGAGGAAATGTTCCATTAGGAACACTTCCCTGTCCAAGAGGAGGTTGGTAAGGTAGCCTCATAGAATATTTGACCAACACTGCAAATTTTCAAATCCAGTTTTTGTTTTCTTCTATCAAATTTGAATCCATTCAGTTGAATGTTTGAGTTACAATTCCTTAGTTATGTCCAAAAACACTACAAATAAGAATCTACTCTTCTGCTGTCATCTTAATTAAGAAGCTTTAGGGCATGGACTTGAGTAGAAAACAAAGGGAATATAATTGAAAAATCTACTCAAAACTGGCCTAGCTATAAACATTACTTATGCAATTTAAATTACAGGAAAAGAAAAACAATTATTAATTTTCCCTTGAGCTGTGCAGGCAACTCATCATCTCCAAAGGGAGGGTACAGGTCTTGTGACTGCATGCCACACGCTTACGCAGGACACACAACTTTTAACAGCTTTAGCAGAGCTGTACCTGAGTGTGCTGGCATGTGCAAAGTTTTCAAGTCAAATCTAACCGGGATTGGCTTCATTATCTAGAAAAATGAAACAAAAAACATCATGATTTGACTCACTCTAGATGTCTTCATGCCAATCACTTAACAAGCTACTTTGGGTTGCCTTTCCCAGAGGAAAAAAGCTCATGGTTATTAAAAACATTATCAAGTCTGAACTTCCTAAAGTGACAAGAGTTACCCTCAAAGGTTTAACACTTACTGTAAAAGCCTTCACAGACAGCTTTGTTTTGAGTACACTAAGGCATTAAATTTTGCTATAGAGCTATTCTTTACATGAACATATGTAAACAGGAGACACAGATATAAAAGAAGGGAATGAAGAAAGTAGCTTCCAATCCATGTAGGAAATTCTTTAATATGAATAGCCAACTCCAAAATATATCAATTATCCAAATTAGCAACACAATAGCACTATAAAAGATTGCCAAAAAACTTGCATGAGAGCTTGCCAGATGACTGGGAGGAATTGTTTCAGAATAAGAACTATAAAATACAGGAAAAGAGTTTCACCCCGATTAAAGTTTTATCTGCAAAACTAGCCTCACCCATAAGTTCCTGAATACAATATTCTATTTTGCTGTACCTTTGGATTGTCAATGATTGGTGTTATGATAAGATCAGATTCAGTGTAAATGAGCTCTCTCAATGTTGACTCCATATCCTGCTGACTTGAGCACATATTTTTAGCCTAGAACAAGAACAAAGTTATAAAGTTATTCAAGCCCTGCATCTGAAGTTTTGTAAATCTCTGAAAAATAACAACTTTACTTATTGTACAAACTGCTTTTCTGTTACAGATATAGCAGAAAGGAAAAGAAAGCTTTTTCAGATTCCAAAAAATTTTAATTATGGAGATAGCACCATCCTACTATAATTTTTCCACTCACTTTTGTCCAGCATGAGTCTCTTTCGGGAGAATTTTGAACCGGGTCAGCAGTAGCATCGCCTACTTCTACAGCAGTGCTAGTTCTAGGAGTGGGACGAGAACTGAAAAAAAATATATAAATATATTTTTATACATATAAAAATTAAACACTTTTTTTTAAAAAGTCTTCATATCATATGTTAAATGTTCAAAGATGGCAGATGTGAATACTACACTTGCTCCATCAACTAAATATGAACTTCTTCTGTCTTTAGGTATGTCCTAACAAGGTTAGGATTTGATTGCTCGTTAGAAATTTTGGTTAATTTTAGCTAAATGTAGCTCATTTGATTATTCTTCTATCCACAGTCAATCCTCCAAACTCGATGTTAAAACAACCTTATGTCCTAATATTTCAGGTATCACCAAACATTCCAAGAATATTAAGTTAAAAAGATCACAATTCATTTGTTATCCTTTCTGTCCAACTGCCAAGTCTTTGAAAGGTAACGGGTATTAAAACTGAATGATTCTGGTGTAGGAATGTGAGCTGTATCAATTTGCAAATCCTCTTTTTATAAACCCTGTCTGCTAATGTCTGAAAAAAAAAAAACAATATAACAGAATTATGCAATAATTATGCAATATTTTATTAAGCAAACTAAAATGATTGTAAAATAGACACACTATTGCATGATAAAAAGGGCACAAAAGTCCTGTTTCAGATTATGACACAAGCCTTAAAAAAGTATTTTTAAATGGAGGTCTTTCTGCTTGATGAGTACAAGAACAAAGCCTTCTTTTATCAGGGAATATGTTTGGTTTAGCAGTGAGCACAACATGTCAGTATCAGGCCTGAATTAACACACACCACTGTTACTCCAAGCATTATTTCTGAATACCAATTGGTACTTCGGACCAAAAGCTTGTGACAAATAACTACAGATACTATTTTGGTGGATCTTAAGCAGAATGCAGTAGAACATAATTTTATATCTAAAGAAAGAAAAAACAAAAATTTCTACATAAAGTCTTTTATCTAAATGGCTATGAAATCAAGCGTCTTTACTTACAAAACCAGTGTCATAAGGCAATTGCTTTAATTGTACTTAAAAAGGTGCCTTAATATCAACTAAATTGCCAGTACAAAATTCAAAATGAATGACTCTAACAAAATGTTAGATATAGAACAAATTAAAATACCTGAAATGACAAAAACATATGGACTTAAGTGTTCTCTAATTGTTCTTTTGATTTTCATACCTGAGGAGAAATATGGATTCATTTGATTCACCATCAACTGCACTTTTGGGCTGCAAGTCAGTCAGAACTTCTCCTGAGAAGAGAACATGAACTTGGATTCAGAAATTAAAAAGAAATGAAATATAGGGAATAAGTACATTGGTGAGATTAAGAAAATTACATTCCACAAGACACAAAATAATTCAAAATAATGCAAGGAATAATATTACCTCTTTTGAAAGAATTATTAGGCGGCTTATTATCTGTTCTGGAGGAAGACAAGTTATCCAGTTCTTTATGGGCATCTCCAGGTTCCTTGACATCCCCTGGTACAGATGACTCTCTGTCTTCACTACTGTTTATCAGAGATATTGAACATTAAGAAAATACATATAAAAGAGATCAATTTGTAGCAATTATTAACATGGGATTTAGATATTATTCTTGTAGACTAGTATCCTGTTGAGGTATGTAATTCCCAAATATTTTTGGTATCAGTGATATTAGTGATGGTAAACAAGCTTCTAACCAGTGACTAATGGATTACTAATAATTCTTCAACTTTGCCAGTAGAACTTGTGCACAAATAAACAGACATGCTTAATTTATACCTATAATGTCAGAGTTATATTAAAAAAAAAAATAGAAGTTGTTAAGATACTCCTTAATCTTAACAGGAAAAATTCACAACAAACATACTTTTACTAATGAAGTCTGTAACCTAGATTAAGATTAATAAACACTACTGATTTGTTTTTGCTTAAGGACTGACATGTCACATTTAATTGCAAGGATTTTCCTTTATCATTTCACTCCCAGTTATTTCTATGGCAGTGGGTCTGAGAGACCCTTCAGGAAGGTTATAAGATACTAGTTATGGGTTATAAATTATTATTCCATCTCCTATGGAAAAAAAATAGCTATAAGACTTTATTATTTGCAAAGCAATAGGTGCAGGATTCTTCTGCATTCCAAGCCCCTCTCCAAGTTTTGTCTGAGTTGTCAATCACTACATACTTCAGTGGACATTGCAGGGCCATTAGAAAACCCTCAGGAACAAAGTCAAACAGCCGAAAACTTTGTAAGAGTTTAAGATTCTTCCAGTTCCCTGAGAATTGCTCTAAGATAACCACTGTCGTGGTGGCTGACATAAATCTCACTAGTAGTTTTAATAAATTCTGGTTTTGAGGCATGAACTTGGACTCTTGATTCTTTATCTGCTTTGGTGGGAAAAGAGGTGATTAAGACAGCGAGCAATGTCCCAAGCTAGAAAAAAAACACTAGGACCAGAAATACTGCAGCAGTGTTATCAGAAACAGGGAATTAAGCAACACAAAACTGGACTATAAAGATAGATGAGGCACAAAAGCATTCAGCATTCAAAAAGAGATATTCTGGTTTTAGAGTAATTCCCTGGATTGAAACCAAAACTGTCCTTCAAATGTTTGAAACAATATTAACACCCTCAAGCTTAGAAAGAAACAGTGTAACCACAGAGGCTTTGAAGAAGCCTAACTATGTTAATGCACAGAGCCTAAGCTCACAAAAGATTTGGAGATTTTGCAAATACAGCACTGTAGAATACTATTAAATTAGAAAAAAAAATCATTAGATTAATGTTTTAAGCAAAGAATATGGGTCAGCTGCATTTGCAAGGATATAAGGCTGAAGCACACAAATCTAGCACACTGTACTGATAGGCTTTGCAATGTTCTAAGCCTTAATGCATAAAAACAAACAAAAATGTCTCAGTACAACAGAGATAAGACTCATCCATATTTATAAAGCTATCTAAAAGCTTTCAAAGAGTATTAGAAATCAAATTACTGTGCATCATTATTACATAAACAAATAAATTAAGATGAGAGCAGTTCCTTTACCTTGACAAGAAGTTTTAACACATTCTAGAGCCAGAGAAAAGGAATTTGTTGAATGTAAACAGATACCATAATACACTATTAGGCAAATATAACTGTATAATAAATATTGAAATTTATAATGATCATTGAAAACCATTCATTGAATGGTGTAAAATTACTTTTATCAGGTTAATTAACAACATGAAAATCCTAAGCAACATTCAAGAACTAAGAAACGCACAGTAAAGTCATGACTATCAGAATGTAAGTATGTATATATATATTTTTGCACACAAATCTAAAATATATATGCTCATTCATACGAATTAGAAAGGAAGTTTCTGTTGAACCTACGATACCTTGAGCTTATGTTCTGACTGTTTGTAGAATCATTATCACAGTGGCTAAGGGAGCCTTTCCAGAATGGATGCTGCAATAGGTCTCTCCAATTCAGCCTTTTGGAAGTGGGAAGGGAAAAAAAGAAAAAAAAAAAAAAAAAAAAAAAAAAAAAAAAAAAAAAAAAAAAAAAAAAAAAAAAAAAAAAAAAAAAAAAAAAAAACAATTGAAATAGCCATGTCAGAAGAGAGCGACATACAGAGGTACCAGAGTGAACACAATGTCATTACACTGGGATTAATCGATCTTACTTGATCCTGTATTTCACTTTTTCTGGGTCAAAGAAGTTCTTTTTTAGGAGTAACTTTTTGCCTCAAATTGAAATGGAAGTAGCACACAGCAGAGAGGATGAGACTAATAATGAAAGAAACTGCATGGCCAGGCCCAGCATGGCCAGGCCCAGCATTTAAATTACCTGAATTACTCTACAGGATAATTGGATAAGCTTGCACTATTTAACAATTTAAGCACAGCAGTTATAAATGAAAGCCAAGTAAAAACAGACATGACCTTTCTTCTGGAAAAGCAAAGTCATTTGGTTTCAAAACTGCCCATCATTTCACAAAAATTTAATCACAACATTAATTCTGCATATCTTTGCATGAGAATGCACAACTGGTTCCCTCATGTGAAGGGATATTTTTGCATCTTTTTCCACCTATAAAACGCTATACATACAGTAGACATAGCAATGACTTTTATTTCTGGAGATGAAAAAAGGTGATGTGAGCCATTGTCCTGGTTTGAATAGTTTACCTTTTCTGTGGATCTTTTTGAAGTAAGCCACCTAGCAAACTAAGGAACTCTGCAGAAGGTTTCTGAAAAGCAGAACCTGTAAGCAGAAGCATTTAAGAAGATAAATATTCAGCAGCAGAGCCAAAGCAGTTGTCACACAGTTCAGATGAAATCATTATCTACAGATCACATTAGAACAGTTCCACGAACAACAGTAATTTCATCTAAAAGAAAATCTGAATGTATAAGGAGTCCTAAATATCAGCTCTCTGTATTTCAAAGGCTCCCCAAAATCAAAGGTGATCCTTGGTCACCAAAATAATTAAAATGGTTTGTAACACACAGAAAAGTTATCTATCCTCCAACCATATTTCTTCTGAAATGACAAATTTGTTATTTTTAATAGCTGGTAAAATAATTGGAATTTTTTAAATAATTGTATTTCCAAGAACACATTAAAATAAATCATTGTATTTAGAAATATGTGTCCCCCCAAAAAATTAAAGCTTCTATTATAATAACCTCCCATTAGCTACACTAAAAATAACATCTGAAGCTTAGGTGAAGCATAGTTCATATACTATTAATTATTCAACACATTTAATATAATTCTATAAAAGATTTCAAATTTTAATGTTAAATATTATCCAACAACTAAATGGGTAGTCTTAAAATACCATAAGCACCAACAGATTCAGCAAAACATTTCACTACATGACACTACCTATATATTGTTTCAAAAGGTTCTCCTTTTGAATATTTATAAATATAAATGAATATTTATCCTTTACTGATGAGGTTGAGAAAAACAGAGCTTTTGCCTTTCAAAAGAAAAGACAAAGGAGAATCACAGAGGTATTAGCAAGAAGTTGAGCTGAAAGACACTTCAGCCAAAACAGAACCACTCGGGCTGTGACAATTTTAGAGAGAACTATGGCTGCACACATAAGCAATTTCCAGGATTCTTATTTAACTGAAAAAAGGCCTTTATTTCTGAGAAATCAAAACTACGAAATGCAACTTATGCACTGTGAAAACCAAATATCCTTTAGAATGAAAACTAGTAGCAAAGTAGTTTTCTAACAGTCATTGGTTTCACATTGCTATAAACTGAAGAGCTGCTAATATTTAATGGCTTCCATAAGTATCACTGATGCTCACAATGACAGAGTTCACCAATTTCACTCTAGATTTTAGATTCACTGTTATCTCTTAAAATAAATTCTTTAAAAGTTATATCTATTTATCAAGCCAGAAATAAGTATTCACCATCAAAGGAAAAAGTTCATATCAAAGGAAGGCCAATGTTAGCATTGACTTAAGACAAAGTGATTCTTGAAACACTGTGCCTCAGAAGAAACATTGCAAAATATCTTTAAAATCTTTAATTTTGCAAGTATTATACTGAACTGACTCATTAACAGATTGTTACCCTTTGGTCTAGGTGGCAATGGATCGTCATATAAAATCTTTTCAATTAGTTCAGCAAAGTTCTCTGAGAAGAATGGTGGTCTTCCTACAGACAAAAATAAAATAAAATAAAATATTTATTGGCAGTTCAATCAAAGTTCAAAATGACTGTCAGGTGCAATGATGTATGATGAGCTCATTTCCCTAAGGAAATGTCAAATCTTCAATCTGAACTCCATTCACCAACCTCACTTGTCAATTTAAATACAAAACCTTGCATGACATTCTTCTGCAATGAACAGCAGAAGAGACGGAGGACAGAACAGGCACTCAAGATGATCTGATGGAGGTCAACATCACAGCTCTGTGCAAAGCAGCAATACGACAGAAATGGAAGGTCTAGGCAGAAACCTGAACATCTCTATAGCTACGCTGATCCAACAGAGCAGTGTATCATTAAAGATTTCAGCAGATTGTGTTTTATTTCTCTCTTGGGGCAAAATCTCCCTTTCAGCTGCAGCCAGCACTACTGGTCAGCTCATCTGCAGCACACCCAAAGACTCTAGTTTTATTCTAGTGACCCAGCTTTCTTTTTCAAGGACCAAATCAATGCACCCGGAATTTAACACTGAAGAGTAAAACCATTACAATGTCAGACTGTGTGGTTATAATTTTAAAATCATAATACACAGGTGGTTAACACCATATTCTGATCTCAGTCAAAAGGGTCATTCAACACTATTACTGCTGATTTTTTTTTTTACTTTTTTTTAACTTACATTTAACTTACATTTTTTAAATTACATTTGGCATACTCTTCAAGGAATCTCTAATATCTTTAGTTTATATTTATTAATATAAATTTTTCTCTGTCTTAACTTTCCTAGAAAGTTAACTAGAATTCACATTGGGACCACAGCCTAAGTTTTCTTTATCACAGATACTGAAGAGATAAACAAACTTACAACCTGAGAACATTTCATAAAGTAAACAGCCCAAGGACCATAGATCACTGGATTTGGAGAAGTCTTCTCCCCTTATTGCTTCTGGAGCTGTGTATAATGGAGAGCCTACAAAATATATAGTATGTGTAACACATTGCATTACTCATTCAGCATTTATCAGATCAACACTTTAAACATTGTCACTAACACTAAAGACATTTTCACTCACTTAAGAAAAGCTGAAGCAATTTCAGCAGTATCTCTTCCTCCCTAGATTTGTATTGAAATATGTATGATTACAGAAGCTATTTTATTGTTTCATGTTTCATTTCCATTACCCAATTTGGTTTGTGCTATATTGTCCTAACACAATAATTAACTTTAGTGTTATCATGTACCTTGAGAGATGCAGAGCCAAGCAAACCGAGCAGATGGAAAGCCAAAATAATCCTCATGTGAATAACAAATAGGATTATGAAAATAAGTAAATAAATAAATAGAATTAAGGTGTCTTAGGACATAGAGCAAGAATTAGAAAACTCTGGTTATAAAAATCAGGGTGGCTGACAAACTGGATCCTTGATCTAAAATAGATTCATAGTACATATCAAATTATAGCAAATTATCTGCAAATCCCTAAATTGTTTTGACATAAAAAAAAAAATAGGCAATAGTCCCCATCTCAATAACTAAACAGTAACTAAGATACCTAGTATCTTTTTCTAATTTTGGATAATAAAAGCGTATATTATACCTCGACATCTATTTTTTAGGGATCTTTGTAGGGTGCTTTCACTGTCATCTCCTCCTCCTTCCTCAGATCCAATCAAAGCAAAAAATTCTTCCAAGTTTTCACCGTCTGCCTTAGCCAAGCAAAAGTTACTGAGCTTCAGAGTGCCAGGCCCTTCCAGCAGGATCTAGACAAACAAAGATAACCTAGACATGAATATTAGATTTTAAAAACTGACAACTACTGAAATTTCCATCTTAAACTTACACAAGAATAGGATGATAATTTCAATAAGAGGGGAAAATAGCATAGGAGTTTATTCACAACGGAAATTTAATTAATTTCACTCTCTCGGAATATTCAAACTTACTTGCCCTAGGATTAATAACTGAAATCTCTCATGAATTCATATCAGTATACCAGTTCAGTATATCAGTTCATTAAAAGATAGATATATATATCACATTCTATCAAACATACAACAAGGAAATACAACAATTCAGTTACAAATTTCCAAGTTACAGACTTGTCTCCCATAGCATTCACCTTTATTGACAGGCTTCCAATCTGACGTCTCTTCCAGACAGCAAAATTGAAATAATTAAATGTCAATGACATACAAATTAACAGGGGATTGTCACTTAAATCATATTCCTGCTTACCTTTCCAGGTGTCAGTTCACAAAAGATAATTCCAAGGTTATGAATATGGTATAAGCCAGTAATCAAATCAACGCCAAATTCTCTCACTACATCTTCAGGTAGATGTTCGTCTTGAGCAATAACTGATTCTAGAGAACCACCTGAAATAGGTTACACATAGTCATCAGTAGCTTATAAAGAGGCCATATAAATAATTCCCAAGGACATTATATAAGCTTTTTCAGAAGACATCAAGTGAAAATCATTATCTGTAACTATTCCAAAACATTCTTAGTCTGAGACTATGCAATAGTTATGAGGGTTTATTTTCTGCTTTCTACTTTCAAGTGTTTTATGCTGTTTAATAAATCAGTTATTCCTTTAAAACCATCTCCTAATACTAAATATCTAAGTCTTAGTAGAGCTTTTCCATCATTTGTAATTGCCACTTTTTAAAATGTACTTTAGAAGGCTACGTGTAAAATAATCCCATAATTTGAAAAAAAAAGTATACTGTAACTATTAAAAGAAATACAGTTTGGTCACCTTAAGATGATGAAAAGATATCCTCCACATAAATGATGGAATGTATTTTTCTCATTTCAAAAGTAATTTTCAAGGCTTTACAAACTTATTTTAAATCTGTTGCTTCAGAACATTAGAACATGTTAGAAAGATGCTTCCAAAAGCACAGGCAATTTTATATATACAGAGGACACTCAGATAGATATCTTTACCTTATCTACCATTCCCAAAGATCTGAGTATTTCCCATGGAGAAACCGGTATACAAAATCACTAGTAAGTGCCCATTCTATTGTCTTAGCTTTTGAGCTCCTCTTACCTGTGCATAATTCCACTACAAGCCAGAGATGGTTGCTTGTTTCATACCATTCATGAAAAGTCACTATGTTCTTGTGTCTGATTTCATGAGTTAGGCGAACCTAGAACAAAGTTCTTAGTGTAGTAAAATTTGGAGAGTGGGGTGGGGTAAGAAGTCATGTATTTCAGATTTAGGCAGGGAGGATGGGTTTACATCAGTAAAACTACGTGAGATACAGAAATAAAAATATTAAAAAAAAAAAGAAAAATTCAATTTAAAATCTAGTTCAAAAGCTTAAGAAGCTGATATAAATGGTGACAAAACCATGTAAAGTACTTGTGAGGTTTGGGGTTTTTTTAATGCTGTATGCTGAATCGGGATTTTGCAATCTGTATTTTTGCCCCCCCCCAACAGACATATAGCAGTAAAAATATTCTTACCCAGTTTGTTATTTCAGCTCTTTTGCATTTGTCAGTGCAAAGAATGGCAACAAAATTAATTGTCCCTTTTCTTCTTCCTTTATAAACAACTGTCTTGTTTCCTCTTCCTATCTCTTCATAAAGAATAAAGTTCTCCATACTTGAGGGCACTTTGCTAGCAACAGTCTGGAAATGTCTTGTTAGATCTTTAAAAAAAGAAGGGGGAGAGGGTATTTAAATATAATGACCTTTGACATATAGCACGCAACTTTCCAGCTGTTAAATTTGGGTCCCTTATGGTAACATGAAATGTAATTGCTGACAAAATGCCTTCTCCTAAGAAATTCAATATTAACTTTGAATAGATGATAGTCCTTTCCGCTTGGAAAGCTCTTAACACACTCCAAAAGTTACAGCTGGGCCAGTAAGTGAACAAAAGTGATACTACCAAAGGCTGTAAACTGAAAGGCTTGTCAAAAGCAAGACTGCCATTTCTGCCCAGAGCCATTTCAGACAAACCTGTCCCTGCCGCTTTGCATCACCCAGTGAACAAAGCTGAAACATAGGCAGCTTGGTGGAAAACCACTACTCCTACAACGCTAACCTCAACGTGGCTTTTCCAGATACAGGACTTAGTGCTACGGATTTCCCCCAGAGACCATATCTTGCAGATAAAAATTACGTAAAATCGCTGCCCAGTGTTGCACTGTGGGAGTCAGCTTGCTCCGTAAGAGACGTTCAGCTTAGTTTTTATCCATGACTATCATTTTTGTCTGTAGAATTGTATATGCTTCAGCTTGGGTGCCAAACCAAATGAAGCATTTGTCATTTGTTGAAAACCCCGGAATTTCTACACGTTAGCAGTTGCACATTTTCCTTTTGTTGCTCTTTCCTTACACTTTTTTGCCCGGAGAGTGTTTTGAGCAAGGAGGAAACTGACGGCGAGCATGTAAGCAGCTGCTTTCCAGTCGGCTCCTGGGCTGTTCCACTGGGTTAGCAGCAGCACGATACAACGTCCCAAGCCCGGCATATTCCAGAAACAGGGTATATTGCTACTTACTCCCCCAGAGCCTCCTTGCGCTACATCCTTCCAGCTCCAACCGACCTCGTACCCAGCACCCACTCTCTCCAAGGGCCAGTGCCCGGCCATGCCTCAGCTTGGAGGGGCCTGAGCAGCAGAAAGCGGCCAGTGAGAGAGGCGCCGTCACACACACACCACAAAAAAAAAAAAAAAAAAAAAAAAAAAAAAAAAAAAAAAAAAAAAAAAAAAAAAAAAAAAGGGAAACTGTTTTATTATGATTATTGTTATTTATTTGCACAGTAGTTTGCGGCGTCCTCTCACACCCCCCCGCGCACCGCTCCCGTGGTCGCTACCCCGCTCCCGTATCCAGGATACGGGGCCCGACGCCGGAAACAGAGCTGAGCGGCGATTGGGCGAGGGGAGGGTTACGTCAGGGCGGGCTCACTGCGCCCGTGCGTGGAGGGGGAAAACAGGGGAAGGGGGGTTCCCGGATGTTGCAGGGCTCGGTGGGGCGGGGCGGGAAGGGGCAGCCGCCTGGTTGCCAGGCAACCGCCAGCGCGGGATTAACGGTCGCGGGGGGGGGGCGGGGGGGGAAATGTCTTTCTATTGAAAATTTTAAAAATTTAACGTTTTGCCAACTATCCCACCAGCCTCCACGAGAAGCTGATCCCAGTCAGATCTGATAACGGAAATGGCATTCCTGACAGGCACGACTCAATGGTTCCTTATGGCAGGAGGCGCTTGGATGCTGCCCTGCCCTGTGGCCAAGATTTTAGTGTGGGTTTAGCCCTTTCCCTCCACTAATACTGCTTGAGAGAGGGATATTGGAAAGAAATGATGAGGTACCAGCACTGAACACAGACCTAATTTTTGCTATTTTGTTGAAAATCCATATAGGATTGCCTGGAGCCATACGCAATGGAAAATACCATATGCTTATTAATATCTTCCAATTCTGTCCTATTTTGCTGCATGTGTTTTTCTCCGTTGCAGAGCTGATCTGTGATTACTGAGCAAGTTGCAACTTTGAAACTATGTACACAAAATAAACTGTATGTTTCTTTGGTAATGTAAACACAGCTGACTGGATATAAATAAATTGAATATATATAAATAGATATCACCTAGTTATTTTAGGCGACACAAGACAGCTTTGAAGATGGATTTATTTAGATCTCAGAAAAGTGTCTTTTTATCTTCATCTCTGATAAAAGTGACTGATATAAAGGAGAAAAAAATAGAATATTTGTTCAGGTACACAACTAATTTTGACAAGAATTTGATGCAGAACTTGGAGCTAAATCTAAATTCCCCCTTCCCTGTCCAAGAAGTTTCTTGGTGTAACTCAAGATTGTGATTCCAGGAGACTCTTAACCCTGTAACACTTGCAATAAGCTTTGCCTTTTCTCTCTTTTTCTTTTTTTTTTTTTAATTATTATTTTCTCTATTATTTCTTCCACTGCCAGTTACCGAGTGTGACTACAAGCATTGTACCCGACTGCTGTAAACTTTCTGTGGGAATATTTTCAACATTCAGGAAAGGAATGCTAAACAGGCTCTGCTATTTGCAGCTTTTTACTACTCCTAGCAATCTTTACAGCAGACACAGCTTTAGTATTTTCCAGGCTATCATATGGGATGATCAGATGTAATCAAATTCGAGTTTTCAAATAAACCTATTACCAAATTTAAAGTAAAATGGGATCTCATGGTTGAAATCATGTAGTCGAGGATCGCTGAAACACTTGGCTGCTCTGACATTTTGTCTGGTTCCCAGAAGTCTGACCAGGAGACTATAATTTTAAAGTATGTTTCAAGTTTCTTTTCTTCTGGTAAGAGGCGTGTTCTTCAGTTTGCTCTAGTTCCCACTGAAGATGCTGCACACTTTTGCTTTATTTTGCCATGTGTCCCAGATTTCCTCCCAGCTCTCGTGATTACTCACGCCCCATCCCCTCTTGCTGGTACATAGTGTTTCTTGCTTTCTTAACCCTGACCCCCATTCTTGAGAGAGTTTCTATTCTCAGCGCTCTGGGTATTATGATTCAGTGGCCTTTATATAATACTATTTTTATTTTCCATTAGTCTTGATAATTCTATCATTCCTAGGAAGTAAACAGGGCCGTTTTTCCTGCCTTGACCCTCTTGGCAGAATGATAGACATGCGCATGAACACATCTTTATCTTGTGCTTTTCATTCTCAGATTTTTTTGCCAGTGCTTTCTTGAAACTACCATGCAGTTCCCTCTTTGAGTAAAACTGTGTGCTTTTTTTTAATAATTTTTTATTGTCTGTATTTCTGTGATAACATTGAGGTTCTCATATCATAATCTTGCTTTTCCACTACAAGAATGTTGTAGATAAGAAGTCAGCTGTGTACACCGGCCCTTCTCTGAGGTTGTTAAATAAACGGCAGTGTTACAGTTTCAGTGTCATAAGCTGATGATATTTGGGAGTAGCAATGATTTTTCATTCCTTTGGTAGCTTCTGGGATTTTTTTGCTTGGCAGTTTGCTTTCTCACTGACAGCTTGGAAGTTTCACAGCAGAGACATTACTGCAAAGCAATCCCCAATGTTTGTGTCACCGGGGAGGCAAAAAATAGTACTGTTGTATTTATAAGAACACTGCTCCAAAGCTCACTGCACCAGATCAACCTGCACCATCATCAGTACTGCATGTGTAGCATATTTGTGTTCTGTGTTTCTCCATTATGGTCTCAGTGCTTTGCATTCCTCCAAGGTCTGAAAGAGATGTGCCAATATCATTTGCAGATGTTAATGCTATCTGAGTTAATACCTTTAAAGGTTTGCATATTGCAGACTTCTTTTATCTTTCCAGACCTACTGAATTTCCCTGGGAGGTCAACAACTGATCCACACCACTACATTAGAACCAAAAGCAACTTCATTTTTTGTTTGTTTGCCTGAGTTTTAGCTGCTAATGAGTTAATTGTAATGGACTCCCACAGTTTGTACCAGACATTCCTGAGAGCTGCATTCCTGAGTCTCATCAGCTGAGCTGGTGACTTGCGGCTGTGGCTGGCAGAGCTGGTTCTCTCCTCCTAATAGTATTGCCAGCACCAAAGGTATCTGCTGGCTTCCAAACTCCACTGAGGTCGCTGCTTCCTTATCCAGACAGGCTGCATAGGTCTTGACAAGGTCTTTGTCATCGCAGAACACAAAATTGTTTCACTCAAGTTACAGTTCTTCAAATGCAGACAGCAAGCTTGCTTTTTTCAGGGACCATCCTACTGCTTATGTAATTTACAGATTATGTAAAATTAGTAGTGACTTTTTTTTTCTATTCCTATGCATTTCAGTGCTCGAATTATTCCCTGTTCTAACGCAACAGACAGTCCACAAAGCAAATGCTTTGCTGGATGAGTCACTTTTATCTGTTCTAGGTATAGCATCTCTGGAGGATGCTTCATTTTCTTCAAATACATACAGTAGTTTGAACTCATTAGAGAAACATACAGGGTCAGGTGCTTTATTACCGAGTTTACATTTCTGCTTTTTCAGCAGAAAGAAATAGCTTTTGTGTTGTGCTCTCTGAAGATTCAGCCTGGACTGTTAGGATATCCTTTGCATCCTGACAGAGCTCACAATGTCTTGAAGGTATTATCATCATGCCACAGTGTAATTTTTCATTTGGCTTTGCTTAATTGCTTTTTTTTTTTTTTAATTTTTGCTTTTCATGCAAAATGCTATGATTTTGTGATTTTGTGGTCATATTTTTAATTTCTTCTTTGTGTACTTGTTTCACTTTTAATGCTGATCTGAATTTACAAACTCATTTCATTAATGTCAAATATGTGCAAAATCCCATCCTCTGAGTCACTGTTTGCTTTCTCTTTCTCGTGTTTTTTTTTTCCCTTTTTTTTCAGATTGTAGGCTTTGGAACAGTCCTTTCTCATGCCACAAATACTGTATCTGATCCTGTAAGAATGATATTTTAAAGAATGAGTTTCCACCTTAAGACTTGTCTCTCTGTTCAATTTTATTTGTCTCCACTGCTTTGTGCTTATGCTTTAGCTTATGCTTAACTGTTTGCATGTTTAACTTAGGCACTCATGCCCCCTGTGTTCCTTTCTGAATTATCTGTATTTGCTCTCCTTAGGTCAAAGTTTCACCAACAGAACTGCAGGGGAATCTTTTGCAAGTGTTCTAATAGGATACTGGCTTTTGGAGTATCTTTTATTTTATTCAACTCCTTTAAGATACTCCATTTGGTGGCCAGGATCATGTATCTATTACTGCAATAATTATTCTCATTTTGATGATTTGGGTTTCTGTTTGTTTGTTGGAGCTGCAATCTCTTAGTTTCTGATTTCATATGGTTACTAGAGCTCCCTTTTGACAGGACATTCAGGACTTTAACATAAAGGGTGAGAAAGGAAGTTGTACAGTTGTAGGTGCTTGTTAAGGACTCAGAGCACTGCTCAGTGCTTGCTGGTGTGAAAGAAGGAGAAATGGGGCCAGTAACACTGAATTTCAACAGCAAGAAGAGGAAGAAGCACAACCCTCTTTCTCAGTTCTGAGATCCAGGTAATAGATACAATTGCAGGACACATTTCAGTGATTTTTATTTTCTCAGACCATTTATTCACCCCCTTTGGCATCATCGAGGCGTCTAAGATTAAGACCATTTACCATACAATCACAGTTGCTATTGCAATTTCCAGCCAGGAATCTAACTTGGGAATTCTGAAATCAGTCTCAGATGCCTTTCAAGCAATATTGTATACTTTGATTGTTTTACAAGGACTATAATGCAATAAAGACATCAACTTGCTATAAAGACATCAGCATGCTCACTGAAAAGTACATCTGAAAAGCCTTCAGTTTTAGCAGGGCGGGCAGGAATAACAAGTGTATTTTAGAGATGTGATCAAGGAAGCAAAAATGAGAATGAGCGTGATAAATGTAATGCGATTAAGAAGGGAGTAGGAAGGCAGAGGATAATGAAAACAAAGAGAACAGAGAAATATGGGAAATGGGAGGCAACAGACTTACTGAAAATGCACTGCCAGCTTGGGAGTAAGCAGGCAGATGAGGCGGGAGAGCAGTTAGAATGCCAAGGAGTATGTTTATGTGCACCCCTGGAAGCCACAACAAAACCAGGAGGAGGAAGAGGTGTTTGCAGCCACCAAGCGCTCCTCTCCCATGATCCGTGTGCGGATGTGCACCGTGTGTGTGGGACAGGCTGTCCCCGAGGCCTGGCTCTTGTCCCCCGCGGATTCACACCTGGTGTTGGTGACTCTCTCCTAAGATCTGCTGTATGTGGCACCCCTCCCCAGCCTTGTTCATGTTAGGCAAACCTTGCAAGCTTGGAAGATGTGTTGACTTGTTACTTGGCAGCTTGGAAGATGTGTTACTTGGCATAGTGCAGTACAGGCAAGTATAGACGCAACATAGACATAATATGATACAGCACAGACAAGAATTACTCCATTGGTTCTTCCTGGAGTCTAGGTGTAGGTTCTTCATGGAGTATAGGGCATACAGCCTTGCCATTTGTCACACTGTGAAGAACTTCTGCTCTGTCTTTGGGGAATATCAAACCCCAGGTGTTAGATGAAGCTTCAGTTTTAGGGCTGGGGTGGGAAAGACAACTGAGAAGATGCACCAGTGCAGTGCTATCTGAAGAGCGGTCCTGTTTCTCCTGGACATAGGTTCAAGTCTTCCTTGTGCTGGCTCAGATACTACATGACCCTGGGGTGAATCTGTTCAGTCCACTAATCTGGCAGAAAACTTAAAAATGAAGAATTAAACAGTTCTCTGTCAGGTTAGTTCCCCAAACCACTCCTGAGGAATGAGATAAGCACTGAAGCCAACCCAAGGGAGCTGCAGGACTGCCTGGCTCCTCCGCAAGAGAAGGGCCTCTCTCCAGGCTTGGGGGTTGACTCACATTCACCTATCTGCACCCTTAGTCACTTCCAGGGGATCTGCGCTAAAGACATCTGCGCTTGTTTGGCAGATGCCTGCGGATCCTGTTTTGTCCATGTAACTTCCTTCCTGCTTTTCCATCCATTGCACACACTCACATCCCTACCTGTGGCTGTCTTTGGCTGCATCTGCAACCCCCTGGCTCGTGGCTTCCTCAGGATGAAGGTGACTCAAGGACTAAGGTTACTCAAGCCAAACTATTTATACCAATTGCAGGGTAATTGGTATACCAATTCCACCAGCACCACTGCAGCTCCTTCCACGTGAAGAGGGGCAAGCTCAGGCACAAATCTGTGCTTCCCGTACCGGCACAACAGAAACCATCCAAACCTCCTCCCACACAGTCCCATGAGCAGCAGAAATAATAAATCCTTGTGTCCTGTGGCTGTTTCTTTTTTATGTTGGGGTTCACGGAGAGCCCAAAGCGTTTCCCTGCCCGTGGGATGCTGGTGGCAACTCTTCCCGACGGGAGCCCAACATGCTGCCCTCCTACTGCAACTCTCCTCTTTGCGAGGCCATGGATGGGATTTTTCTCCTTCCTGCTCTGCAGACCTTGCGGGCACACTGAGCCCGCGTGCCCAGCCATCCCCACGGCCCTGCTGCCCATTCCCTTGCCAGTTTCCAGCCCACTGGCATCCCTGTATCCATGCGGGCGGTGCGCAGCGCTTCCCCTAAGCCTGGGCCAGGGAGTCGCACGCTTGCACCTGCGACAAAAGCCCGCGGCAAAGCCCCAGGAAGGCCGTGGCTAATCCCCAGGCAGCCTAGGCGGCCTCGCAGCGGCTCCGCGCGGGA
>VZSG01000149.1:946748-999442 GCA_013398315.1 Nothoprocta pentlandii
TTCTGGTCAGTGCATTGCTCGGTGGTGTTAACAGAGTTGCTCTTGAGGAAGTGAAAGAATTGGAATCAACTAAATACAAATGAGGGCTTCTTTTTTTTTTTTTTTTTTTTTTTTTTTTTTTTTTTTTTGTTTGTTAACCTACATGGTTTTTTTTGGTCAAAAGATTTTTTTTTTGGATCAGAAGTACACTCCTTTTATAGCTAACAAAAACTTTAGATTTCAGATGAAAAGGTAGATTCAGCAGCCTCTTGGAGAACAGATTTAAGTAGGAGTTGAAAACTAGTGGTGTTTTTTACAGATGGAATGTAAGCAGGAGGCAGCCCTGCAAGTCAGGAATGATTCCTGAGGTAGTGTGCAAATTGTCAGGCTGAGGAATATTGATTCTAAAAGATTTTTATGGAGGGTTATATTATGGAGGGTTATATTTTTTTTCTTTCTGAAGGTAATTGCAGAGGCTAACAGGAGTCTAGGCATCTACATAGGTTACTACTTGCTCCATAATAGCAGAACTTTTGAGAAAGTAAGTGAATGGAACCTGTGAAAAAGATGGAGAAGGGAATATTGTGAAATGGGGTGTGTGGAGTTTTTGGGTTTTTTTTCCGTGTTTAAGGATTCATTATTGCAAGATGTGTTTATTTGTATAAAAATGGCCAGTATTTTATCTTGACAGCACCTCTGGGCTGCTTTGCTTTTAATGTTCATTCATTCAAAAAAGAAGTATATTGCTTATATTAGTGCATTTGGCCAAGTAGAGAGTTAGTATTTAGAGTACTTTAGCTATGGAGGTAGTCTGGAATCCCTGACACCTTGAGTGTATCCCTGAATTAGTCTGTTGGATGTTGATTTGTGCCATCTGTGCAGACCGCCAAAATGTCAGCAGCTGCCTCTGCGCAGCACTGACAATGTGACCTTCAGGTTGGGAGAGCTCTGTGCAGCGAATGTTTCTCCTGCTCTGTGTGGTGCCTTTGTAATTGTGCTTTGCTAAATGACCACAAAGGAAATGGGAGCGTGAAACAGCTGTCTGCTGCACTCGCAAGTGGTTCTTGTAATACTTTTGCACTGACTCTTCTGCTGTTTCATGTTGTCCTTGGGGTATAATACTTTATGGTAAAGTGTCTTTGCAGCTTGAGTGGGAATCAAGAATGAAATGGAGTTAATGTGTTTCTTGGGGGCACTGGTGCCCTCTTTGGACCAATTTGCCACTTGAAAGGTAGGTTTGTGAATGGGCAGTTTGCTTTGGGGACGGTGCAAGTAGGAGGGCAGAGTTAGACCCAGCCTGTCTCAGCTTAGTGCTGGTGAATGGAAGAATTGAGCACAGTGATACTGCCTTAGGTAGGCTGAGCCTTGCCTCCAGCCTGCAGAACTTATGGAACTCAAATCAGGAGGAAGTTGCAGTACTATGGATGTGCTAACCACTTCTGTTAATATTTTTGTCTTTTGCTGAAGACAAGGGGGCACCGACTGGCACAAGACTGAGGAGCACTAATACAAATATAAATCCATGCAGGCTTTTGGTGCCTGTTGCTCTTTGAGCTAAGTTTAGCCAAGTGGCTTTCCCTGTAGCCAGTGGCCACATTATGTAAGTGCTCAGCTGGTGTTGATCATATTCCAGCCGGAGCTCTGGATGTGAAGGCTGTGCAAGGTAGAGGACTGTCTTGTTACCAAGCTTAATTGCAGCTGGGAAGGCCTCTAGGCTTTTCTGTGGCTGCATTCTGCTGCGCTGGGATGTAATTTATGGCCTGACTTTGGTTAGTTTGTGCAGTTAGAACAACACTCCTCCATCCCTGTCCACCCCCAGCAAACCACATATGGAGGAAGAGGCTGCATTTCAGCGGTACTGTCAGGAAGAAACACGTGCTTTCAGGAGGAAAAAGGAAAAACTGGGCCAAGCAGGAACTGTCACAGGTTGTGGTAACCGTACCCACGAATGACTGTACTTAGCGGTTATACAATATTTGCATTGCGCTTTCCTTTACCTGGCTTACACGTGACGCCAGAGCGGAGGGAAAGACCTCGGGCCTGCAGCAGGTGGAGGAGGAGGCTCTGGAGGCCTCTGCACAGTGCCGGGCCCCATGGAGGAGCCAAGGGCCGGCGCGCGGCGGAGCCTGGCCCGCTTCGTGAGGGCCTCTCCGTGCGCGGGCGGCTGCGGCCTCCTCTGCCCTGCTGAAGGACATTGCGCCCCTTGTGTGTAGCTACTGCGTGTGCCACCGAACCAACAGCGCGGCCATGGAGGGCTCCTCTAGTGTGCCTGGTGGTTTATTTTTAAAAAGCAGTGTAATTCGTAATCAGTGCAGGGCCAGCTCTTGTCTGTCGCCAAATGCCACGCTTGAGACACAGCTGTTGCTGCCGCAACATAGTTAACTCCCCAGCTGCAGTCCAGGATGGGAATGAAGCTGTTTTGTCTCCACAGTAAAGCACGGCGCTTCATGAGGCTTTTTTGCCCTGCCAGAAACCCGCGGTGCCCTGTGTGACGTGCGTAGCCTCCTGTGAGGGGCCGGGCAGATTTGTACAACTTCTGGTGGTGTTTAGAGTTGTGATCAAGCTCATGTATGTTGGGGCTGCATCTTTTCTTTGATGTTCCTCTCTGCCTCTACTGGAGAGTCTTGCTTCTCCTTAGGCTTGGTTCCCTCTAATGTTTTAATCTTGGCTGGAGAGGTGGGGCTGCTTGTCTTTCTCATTTATTTATTTCACTATATTAAACAGAAGAGCAAAGCTTGTGTGTCACTTAATGTTGTAATGTGGGACATGAGCAGAAGTGCTATTCTAAATTTATCTTGATCTTCTGGCTGGGAGAGGAGAGGCGTTAAAGATCAGAGAGAAGGCTCGCTGAGAAGTAGGCACGTATAGCTGATGCATGGCTATAAGTTTGCTTGTCAGGGCCAAAGTGACCGCTGTAACTGAGCTGATTTTCATCTATTAGCCTTTGTTGGCCTTCAGTTCTCTCTATAAACTGACAAGGAGCTTTTTCTGTGTTTCTCCCTCCCTTCTCCCTTTGCTGAGTGATGTTGTGCAAGTGAATAGAGATTATCTACTAAATAGATTTTGTTTTAAAGTAAGCCAATATTAGTGGCCAGTAAAGGCACATGCAAAGCGCTGTCTATCTGCTTTGGGGATTTGTCCCCTTTCTCACAGGAAACAGGGTACAAATGTCCTCTAGTGGGGATACGAGCTCAGGGGCTGAAGATTGGCTAGATGGGCAGGACTCGGGGCGCAGAGCTCAGGGTTCGCTCTCATGTTACTGTGGATGCCGGAGCAGCCTCCTCCTCGTGCTTGGCCAAGTGTGGGACGGGGAACGCTGCTGCCCGTGGCTGTTCCTGGTCTTTCCCGGTCTGCTCTCGCCTTGCCTGGGTTCAGTTCATGATCCTGAACTGACCTCCTGGCTGCTCCCTCCTGGAAGCCACTCACAGGCTTTTGTGGAGGTCAATGACTGCAGAAGGCAGAGGATGGAGCCAAGTGGGGTGAAAATCTTGGGCTTTCATTGCTCAATCTTGGGCTTTCATTGCTCCCTTTCTCACCGTCTGTGTTCCTGTGGTTCCCCTAGCACTACCCTTGGGGAAGGGGAAATCCTGGGTGTTTCTCCAGAGCATCTGTATGACAAGTATCTGTCAATGCCTAGTGTTGCCTCAGCATGAGTTAAAATATAGTTACAGCTTCTTCCTCCCTCCCCCGAGTCCCTTGCTATTTTTGCTTTTCTTTGGAATAAAGTTTTTTGTTCCTTTTTAAGTTAGCTTCTGACCATGTTTGAAAAAATGCAGTTAGCAAGAAACGTTTACTCTTAAGTTAGCTAAATGGGCAGGAATGGACGTCTGCAAGTTTAATAGGGGGGGAGCGGAAATAAAAAAAACACCCTGTACATGTTTAAGTGTAGTCAAAGCAGCTTTTTTCTAACCTTGGGTCACAACACAGGTTTGCAGCCGTTTTCACGAGTAGTTTCACTTTGTGCACTAGAGTGTTCTGCTCAAGTTTAATGACAGGAGCACGAGGAAATCCTATGGAAACAGCCTTGCTGAGCTAGTTGAGACGTCGCGTTTTGGTTTGCCCTCGGTGTCCGACGCTCTTGTGACCTGCAGATGGGGTTGAGAATGAAGGACCATGTCCAAATGCGGGTTTCTCAGCCCTGCCCGATTTGGGCCGAGAGTCAGGAAGGGTCACGTGAGTCTGTGCTGAGATCATTAGACTGGGGACCCCAGCTGTGCTGCTATTAGGGGGTTTAATGTCTCTGGCAGATGTTCTTAGGCTCTGTTCCAGCCCCGGCATATGGTGCACTGGAGTACATGGAAAAAGAAACGTCTGACAAGTCGTTTCTCCGTGTGACAAACAGACTTTCTTTTCTTCTTTTGTACAATTTAAGAACATCTTGTGATAACTTGCAGGTACTAAATGTATTTTCAAGTATTTGAAGTAAGAAGGAAGAACTGATCATGTGAGAATAAATACAAGTATTTAGAGACTTAGGCTTTTTTTGGAAAGTATGTCTCAGGGGGAATAGCTGGGGCTTCAGTTGTTTGGCAAATGTTTTGCCAGTAATAGCTGCTTCCTATTTTCTTTGGCACTCCTGTTTAGACAGTCGCTGTTGTATTAAGCTTTGTATATCTATATAATGAAAAGATGTTTCTGCCCTAAGTTTTTATGTGCATATCAGATATTGGATGAGATGGAAAACATGCATGGGAAAGAGAGAGTAACCATGTGGTGATAAAATATATGAGCAGAATTATTCCTTCTTATGCTTTGGTAATATGGCATGTAGGATTGAGAGATGCGTGGCTGCCTCTAGTAGGAAATGAGTGTTCTTGTCTTGTATTTTGAACGTGTGATTTATGCTCCCTCTTTTGGGAGTCAGTTAATCACTTTAAATATCCTGGAAATATAAATAACACACTGTTCCTGGTGTTCAGCGAGCTTCTGATGTGCTCTGTGCTGTACAGAGTGCGGAAGGGAGGAATATGCTGGGAAAATGCGAGACTGACAAAACGGCAAAACAAAAGAGGCTGATTTAATGCTGATTTAATTTGCCAGCCATGCATAGTAGGTAACATACATGCCCCCGTATTTCTTGTGTTATGGATTTTTTTAACCATGTAAACATGCTGTTGCTAAGCAGGGCAGCAAATGTTTAAACAATTCCCTGAGCATCATATTTTCCTTTCTATCATTAAAGAGTGTGTAGGATTTTGAGTTAAAACAGCTGAAGTGCCTACATGAGGTGCCTTATATTAAATAGAAAGGGAAGAAAATGCAAAATTTGATTGTTTTATTACTTTATATCTGTCAGTTTTACAACCCTAACCTGGGCATTTCAGTCACTCTGAGTTCCTGGTGTGGGTGAGGAGAACAGCAGGCCAAGCAGCTGCCATCTGAACGTGATTCCCTGTCTCCCTCCCTCCTGCTCTGTAGTGCTAGTGCTGCCTTGAGCCGTTGGAGCAGCAGGATGTTTTCCAGGCGGTTTCCACAAGAATCTCATGTTGCAGCAGTGCAAAGGGCCGGTGATCCCAAGAGCCCTGGGTGGCTGGTGCGGGTGAACACCCGTTCACAGCTGACACCCCGACACTCAAGAGTGCTGCTGTATGGCGGTAGCCGAGGTGAGACGTCCACAAGACCTTGTCCACGCCAAGACCTGGCTTCTGATCGCTTGGCCGTAGCGGTGAGGAGTCACTGGCTGTCAGGGTGGTGCGATGAGAGGCTGCACGGTTGCTTGGAAAAGAACAGTGCCTCCTCTGTGCTCCTGAGATTGTAATGCCGGGCCCAGAGAAAATTTAAGAGGATTGGTCACTGACTATTGCTTTAAGCCTGAATGCTTAATCAGAAGGATTTTACCTTAAAGATTATTTTGTTGGCAAAAATGAGAAAATCGACGTCCTGATGAACTCCAGAGGCTTATTACGTGTTCGAAAGGGTTGGAGCGAGTGCAGTTATACTGTGTTCATGTTACTGTGCTAAGGTGACTGCTTGGCAGATGCCTTCCATAGGTAAGAGATGGGCTCTCACATCCACAGGAATGTAAGGAAAAGTTTTTTGACAGTGAGGGTGACAGAGCCCTGGAACAGGCTGCCAAAAGAGGTTGTGGAATCCCCTTCTCCAGGGATCTTCCAAACAGGAGTCTCCAGATCTTTCTGTTTGGATGCCACCCTGTGCCCCATGCTCTGGGTGTCCCTGCTGGAGCAGGGGGTTGGACTAGATGATCTCTAGAGGTCCCTTCCAACCGTAAGGATTCTGTGGTTCTATAATTCTACGACGTGCACCACCTGCTCCCCGCTGCGAGATGGGAGGTGACTGTGAAAGAAGTGTTTGTCATACTGTACTTTAAAACAGTTCCTGGAGAGGTGGTGGTTCCTGGATATTCCATGTCTGATTAAAATCCAGCATTTTTTGTATCCTCTTAAAATGTCAACTACTTTCTGGCTGAAAAATAATTGCTTGGATTAAACTAGTTGAGTCTTGAGCTGAGTGGCAAGCACTGCTGAGCTTTATTTATTCTGAACTTCAGCAACTAACCATTTCCCGTGTATGTGAGTGAGAGGGAGAAAAGAGGGTTTGTTCCAAGCAGGTCTTGGAAATGCACCCCATTTGTGCAGCTGCAGGGATGCTGTCAGCGGGGCCCGTTCCCATGTGTGTGGTGATCAGTTTGTGATCCTGGCAGACAGGCGTCGGTGTGATCCTGGCATCAGCGTGATCCTGGCAGACAGGCCGAGCCAAACCTTGAACCACAGCAAAGCCATGGAGGGCTGCCCTCTTCAACATGTCTGAAGCTGGATGATGCGCCAGGCCTGTTCGTTCTGCTGTGGGTAGCAGGCTTGACCCTTGGGAGATGTAAATCTCATCCTTTCACTGAACATATGTTCTGAATCTCTCCCATGTGAATGTACAGGAGCCAATTTCCCTCCCTTAAGCCACACTCAGTGTGCTGTAAGTACTGTTGGGGTAGTGGTTGTGTTTTAATATCCTATAACCTGTATTATAAATTGTATACTATAGTCTTGTCTTGCATTTGTAATAATAATTATTTTTCTCAGCACAAACAAGAATCAATCTCTATCTTACATGCATTGTTGTTGTAGCTGAGTCTAAATTTTATGATAACTTTCTGCTGCTCAAAGAAATGTACTAAAAAGTTTAGGTACAGATGGTAATGTTGCCTCAAGGCCATATTTAGATCTTGAACTTTCATCATTTCACTGTTTTGGGGAAAAGAGTAGGAGGAAAGCCGGTTGGGCACCCCATCAGACTTCAGTTTTGGGTACATGGAGAACAACTGCATGGAGATCAAAGCTTAGCCTGATTGCTGTTCAACTTATAAAGCATTTATTGCTTTCAGATTTTATTAAATGTGGAAGATAGTGTATTCCGCTGAGATTGTCCTGTTATGCTGCTAAGCCTCTGTAAATAAAACTGTTTAAAATTGCCTTTACCTGTTAAAAAAAATATATATATAAAACCTGTCAGACTAAGCCTGACCTTTTTTTGTTGTCATCATAGAGTATCAAGTTAGTAATAGAAAGAGAAACTTCTCAGCTTCTTCTGAACTCTGTGCATGTGGATTACTTCTCCCACTCGATCTCCCTTCTCCTAAAAATTTAATATTTTAAAATTGCATCTGGTGTCCCAAGAGGACGGGGCTTGTGCACGTTGCTCGTTCCCCGACTCCAGCAGCGCCTGTAGTGCTGCTAAACAAAGCAGCAGCAGCCCTGGATGCTTTTAATGATGTATGGAGACCTTCCTTGCCTCACGATTTAATAAGTACAGTGAATGTATTCAGGGCTGACAAGAGCCCGCTCATTAAACAGCAGCAAGTTAGCTGTGTCTGGCAATCTGATTCATAATTAGAGCGGTGCTGTATGCGAAGGCAGCCCAGGGCGGTCAATGGGGAGCTTGTGCCCTCAGTGGGTACGTGTGGTGGGAGAGCCCGGCTGGAGTTCAGCCTGGCTTGCCTTGCTGATAGGGCTAGTTTCCTTGGTGGTGGCTGCAGGAGCTCACAGGTTCTAGCTAACTAATGCGGGTAGATTTAATATTTTTGGCTTTCACATTTGTTCTCTGTTAGTCCTCTCTAATCCCACATAGCCCAGTTCTGCTCACGGGGGTTACTGAAGCACAGCTGAGGGCAAAAGTG
Source organism: Nothoprocta pentlandii (assembly GCA_013398315.1). Taxonomy (NCBI): domain Eukaryota; kingdom Metazoa; phylum Chordata; class Aves; order Tinamiformes; family Tinamidae; genus Nothoprocta; species Nothoprocta pentlandii. The sequence continues at coordinate 954,856 of VZSG01000149.1, forward strand.
GACCCATGGTTGGCTTGTTAGACTGCTACATTAACTCAGAGGTTGAGTTTTAACTTTTAGAAAATGAAGAAATCAGTTTGGTTGAAATGGGCAGTTGGGAGTTGAGCAGAGGGTTCCCTTGCCCAGAAGCACGTGAGACCTTGTTGGACTTGTCTCCAGTGACATTAAAATACTTGAGCCTATTAAAATCCCAGTGCTCGCACTGAGTGCTCGCATAGGCTACCGCCCCAGCAGCACATTTATTTTGATTTTGATAGAATCTTGGGCGAAAACAAATACTAAATCTTTATCTTTGCTGTTAGTCTGACATCTTCTGAAATATCACAGGTGTTAGTAACAGAGCTGGAGTCGGGAGAATTTGGCCTGAGGGAGGGATAGCAGGTCTGCTTTGTCTGCTCCTCTAGTAGCAGTTTCCTGACACCGTCCTGGGGGCTTTTGGCACAGTCAGGGTGACACCGAACCAATTCTGGTTTGAAAGCAGCTGGCGTATTCCACGTAGTCTGTCTTCCCCTCTGCTCTTTAAGCTGGCTTAGGGAAGAGAGCCCCGTAGCCGTGCGTACCTGTTTGCCATCTGGAGCTCCCGCGGGGATGGAGGCAGACGAGCAGCGGCTGGGGCTGCCTCTGCGGCTGCGCCCGGGCACCCGGCTCCGCTGGGAGCCCCGCGGTCAGTCCCTGCAGGGCCCTGGCACGTTTAAGCCTATTGAGCATATGCTGCGTTCTCCAATAAATGAAGATTAAGGTCTTCCTTCCTCCCTTGCTTCAGAGACTTTTCATTCAAAGGCACTGAGGGAGCATTGTTGCTCGGCCTTTGCGTCTGGCCTTACGCATTAATGCTGAATGGTAAGATGTCCTTTAAATATATCTTACTATTTCATTCGTGCTACTATATATTGTCACATATACGTGGGAATTGCTTAAAGTAATTTGAAGAAGACTTTTGCATGCCCAGGAGTAGGGAAAGAACCGTTCCCTCCTTCCTTGAATGCAAAAAGCCTAAAACTGCAGGAGGGCCATGCAATTTGTAGTAAATACATTGGGTGTAGAGGAGGAGGCTGGAAATGGCCAGGAAATGTCTTTTTCTGATAGTTGCTTTTTGTGACCCCAGTAAAGCTTCACCTGCTGGTGTGCATCACCACTCAGTTCAGTTTTACCATCTTTGTGTAACTTGTCTATGGAGGTGCGATGGGTTATGGTGTGGAGAGACCGTGCAAGACTGAGGCATGGAGTGATGTCCTGAGATCTCTTGCATTCTCCCTCTGGCCTTGGGAGGGTTTCTGTCCACATTGTTCAGAAAAAGTAATGGGATGAATAGATTCATTTTCTGCATAAGGGGAGATATTTCTCTTCTGTTAGTCTATAGGCACTATAGTCAGTGCAGAAAAAGGACTATTTTGGGAACAAGCTGCATTTATTTTTTTCCTTATTCCTGAGATTGAAAAACTTCTTTCAATACTGGACCACAAATGGATGTTAGTGTTAGAGGAGGAGAAAAGTGGAAACACTTCCTGTATTACAATTTTCAGTTCTATTTCTGCCAAATCATTAAGCTTTCTAAAATTATCTAAAATCTAAAGAGACTACTGTGGCTTGCAAATCTGCTGCAGTAACCGTCTAACTTGCTGCCTGAGCAAAGAGGCAGAATAGCAGCCTGTCTTAGTATTATAAAGTATAAAATATCTGCTGTTTGCTCACTGTGCCTGGGTGTCTGAAAAGCACATGCACATTCCAAATGTTCTAGTTGTGATTCACAATTTGTCCTGCCTAACTGAAGTGTTTCCGAAGAAACTGAAGGGCAGGATTTTGAATTGAGCACATGCTTGCTTGTGTGGGTGTGGAGTGGCTGCGTAGGGGATTTTCTTCACTACAAAACGATGCATCACAGGGTTTTTTTGTAAACTTTTTTGGCTCATCACTTCAGTTTGGATCCGCAGACCCGTGATACTGATTGTCTCATACTGCAGAGGATGAGCTTTTCTTACTTGGAATTAGTAAATGGTGCTAGTCATTAAGCATCATGACAAGCTACTTCGCGTCCTTCACCCAGTCTTTAGATGATTTAAAGTGGCAATGACTTCTTCCTTCCTCACCACCAAGCTAAGACGGTAGTGAAAGTTGTATTGCAAATCTATCAATAAAATAGCTTAGAAAGATTGAATTGGAATACACTGCCGGCAAAGTAAAGCAAGCAACCTTTGCTTTGCCTGTCGCGTTTTGTTTTCAGTGGCTTGTTTTGTTTTTCCCCATTGCAAATGAAGCATCAAAGGTGGAAGCGTCAGATGCTGGATTTGGGTTTCAACACGTCTGCCACACCACCAGCACCAGGTAACTTTCATATATAAGATCTAGGTTTGTGAGCAGCAATAAAAAAAAATGCTGCTTTTTGCTAATGTCCAGTGTTACTTTTTTGCAAAATCTGGGGTGATGCCCACATGTTAGAATCTGTCACTGTTCTCTCCTTCATCACATCATCGATTTGTCTGCTGTCCTTCAGGAACAGAGCTGATTGCTTTTTGGTAGGGATTTAATCTCATTGCATCTGCTGCAGTTAGCTTGACTGGTAAGTGCTTCAGGGTTTATACATGCCTTTTGTTTTCATTAATAAAAATTAAAAAAAGGAATGGTGGTCATTCAGAAGCAGTTTACCTAGGTCCTGTTCAGCAGAGAGTCCTGGCTGAAATTAATTTTCACAGGGAAAATAAAGCAGATAGCTGATATTCCTGTTTCACCTCTTTAGCAGCAAATCAATGATTTAAGGAGGACTGCAATACAATGCCTTGAAACTCTGAGGTTTTGCTGATCTGTCGCATCGCATCCACAGCAGCATAAAAGCATCTTGTATGTGGGACTGCCCGAAATATACACAAAGCAGAGATTTGTGTTTAAGAATACACTTTGCCAAATAATCAACCCAAGTAAATCCATGCACAGTTTAGTAGCCAGCTAGTTGTAGAATTAAATCCATATTTATCCTGCTGAACAATGGCACAGTCTGGCAAGGGATAAATAGTCTTACTGTCTGCTCATTCTTGATTATAGTGTCAGCAAATCTTCCTAATGTTAAAGATGCCATGGGCAAGACAGATGGAAGATGGCAATTATGTGTGCTCTGTAGAGAAATAAAAACATTAGTTGAAAAACTCTTTATTATTAAAAAAAAAGATAATTTCATAACTAAAAAATGAATGAAAAAGATCTTTTTACGAGCCAGTCTTATCTAATGGGATACCAGGAGATACTAACTTGCACTTAAGTTAGTATTGAAGCGGAAGTCTTTTTCTTTAGTACAACTGTATGTTGGTGAAAAGAAAACAATTGTCTCCGAAATTTCACCTGCTGAAAAAGAGGATTTTATTCCCTGTCCTGAGCACTGAAGCGCTGTATTTGTGTGTTGCGTGAATGTTGGTTCTGCCTCATCCGAAAGGCAAGCGCTGTCATTTAGCAGCAAACGGTGGTTTGAAAAGGTGTTGGGATTATCTGCAGCTCCAGTGCATGAATGTATGTGCTCCTTAAAGGCTGGCCATCATCCAGGCATGTTGTTATCCTCAATTTTGGAGAATAATAAGGTGATTGAATGCAAATCATTCTGAATATGTACATGAACATAAGGGATTTTAGAGCAGGAAGACTTTTCTTGGTCTGAGATGGGTTGGCAGCATTCAGAAGCTTGATGTAAAAAAGGTGCTGCAAATAACCATCAATATAGATGTGAGTCCTTGAATAATTTCAGTTGAACTGCGTTTTCTGTCTTGTTGAGGATTAGTGGGGAGGTTGCTTCAGCAGGACCGGATGAGAAATGCTTAAAATCAGATTATCCTTTACTTTGTCTGAAGGAGGGTCTGTTTTTCACAGAGATTTTGCAGAGAGAGAGTCTTATTTTATATTTATCAGGATTCACAGGGTGTCTCTGGTGTGGATCTTCTCTTTAGAGGGAAAAATATGTGTATCCTCTATGTTGAAACTGATACTTGGATCAGCCACAAAATTACTACCGGGAGAAGAGGTGGCTGCAAAGGTAAACTTGAACTGCTTGGGAGGGACAGGATGTGGCCTGAGAATGGTTGTGATCCACCTTGCAGGAGAGATTAATATGGAAATCACCCAGTAGCTTAATGAGAAAGTCTCTTAAATTCTCAAAACTTCACATTTTCCAGGGGTCCCGGCCACGTTCCGTGTACGGCCTGCGGCCGGGAGGGCGGCGCAGTCTGTGCCCTTGGGTCTCCCTCTCTTTGCGGGATAAATGGGAGCGAGCGGCATCGCTTGTGGGAGTGCTCGTGCCGCTGCCAGATGAGATCATGGCTCGGCACCTCCAGCTGCGTGTGAGAGAGCCGGAGAAAGCTGGGGAAACGTGGGCAGGTTCAAAGTGCTGCTCTTGTTGGGTCTGCGGGCACGTCTGCCTGCTTTTGTGGAGATGATAAAAATACGCGGCCTTTTCATGACTCTGATAAATGCCCTGTTTCCTTTTTTCCTTCTCCCTGTGCTTTCTATGCCATGTTTAAGGGGAAAGGATATGCTCATGTATGTCTGTGCGTGTAATCGCCTATACTGCTCAGTGGGTGTGCGACTCGCTCGGCCGAGGCCGCGGACGGGGTGCCCGGCGCTCGCGCGGCGCTGCCGAGCGCGGAGCAGCCGGCGCCGCTCTCCGTGCCTCAGTTTGGTAGCTGCGCGCGGCCGCCCCGCCAAGCGAGGGCGAGGAAACTTGTGCGCGAGCCAAGGCCGCCGCCTCCACGCGCCCCGGCGGCCGCGGAGGAGCCGCTCGCGCCGGCGCTGCGGCCCGCCGCATGGTGAAGCTGCGCGGCGGGAGCGGGCAGCGCGGCCGCGCCGAGCTCCGCGAGCAGCGGGAGGCGAGAAGCAGGTACCGCAGCGGCCGCCGCGCAGCCGCCTTCCCCGCTGGCCTTCCTCTCTCTTGCTTTGCTCGGGGGGTCGTGCGGAGCGGGGGCAGCGCTGCCTGTGCCCCCATTCCTTTGTCCCGGGAGCTTTAAAACACGGAAAACACTGCTTCGATGTCCCCTGGAATCCCTTACTCGGCAGCTTAGCGGAGCGCTGTTTTGAGGCTGCCGCAGCGGGTAACGCTGTGGAGCTGCTGCGCGGAGCCGCTCTCCCCTCGTCGCGAAGGGGTCTCGTTTCGGGGGCGTCAGCCGGGCCTGGGCTGCGCTTTGTTTGCCCAGCGGCGCCGCTGCGTGCCGGGCCCCCAGGGGTCACGGATGGCGCTTTGCACGGCTCCTTGCTCCCTGCTCCCTGCTGGGAGTCGCGCCTCAAGGTCTAAAGTTCTGGTAACCATCACGTCAGCCGCGGTGCTGGCACCCGAGGTGCGAGTCTGAGCGAGCTCAGGTTTTTAGGCCTGCACACAAATCCCCTTTGGGCTTCAGGTATCTAAATCACAACGTGTTTATGCGGTGCTAGGGTGGGAGCGAGTAAATGACTGAGACTGAATTTCTTGCCCAGCTTTGCACGTTTGCAGCTGCAAACGAATTGCAGGTATTTGGGACAGTGGCGGGATGTTCTTAAGTAGTTAATTTACTTATTGTTGATTGCTAGCCATGAATCTGGAGCTTCAGAGGCAAGACACATGTTAATATTTATGGGCAATGAGCTTTAACCTTTCTGAGCTGGTAGGTACTTTGATAACTCCTGTTTACTGAAGTTGCTGATGTTAGTAAGTGATGCCTGAATGATGTCCTGGACTTTTCTGTTGTTCCAGCGGAAATTTCTACAATGTAGGGAGCTTAGATCTGACCATTTTCTCTCCAAAAGATCATTTATGCTAGGGTGGGGGTAGAGCAGCATCATCATTTTATTAAGCTCATTTGCTGGGTATGTTTTGAGGTTTTTCTTGTCTGTATTTAGATTTGAAATCAGAGCTTCCAAACAAAAAAGCAAATTGACACAGAAGGGTGGGAAAGCTGTTTGTCTATTTTTTTTCCTCCTAGCAGACATAGTTGCTGTGGGTTTATTTGTTTACCAACAAATTTTAGCGTAACAATCTTCATTAGTATATTCAGATGAAGAACAATTCTATATAAGTTGATAATTCTTATTTACTTCCCCACAATTTGGCTGCCTGAACTCCTTTCCAAGGAGTTTTAAAAAACAGGTTCACTAAATGTACTAGTTCTTGGAAAGAACTAGTACATTTAGTGAACCTGTTTTTAAAAAAATGCAGCTGTTTATAGTGAAATAAAAGGCAGAAATCAAACTCAGCTCTGCTGTTCACCAGCTCTTTGTTACAAAAGCCACTTCATGTGGGAGCCAGAGGAGTCTAAAGGGCCTTGCCACGCTTGGGCGCTCTGCAGCGAGGCCCAGGAGCTGCAGCTTCTGAATCAAAAGCTTTAAAAATTAACTTTTAACTTTATAGAAGTGCTTTGGACTGGAATTACCAGTGAAACTTAAACCAACATAGGCACAAAACCCTTTTAGAAACCAAGAAATCTTGCTGCTATGGCTGTTCTTAGATGACTGTAGGGAAAGGAAGGGAAGGAATCTTCCTGCGCTGCGATGCAGAACAGGAAGGGAATTCGAAGAGATTGCGTTCCCTTTGTGCACTTCTTTTGTAATCCATCTGTAAAATATAGAGGATAAATATTTAAGTTGCACAGGTGTCGAGTTCTTTTGGTGGAAGTCATTAAAATCAGAATTGTTCCCAACAAATTCCCCCCACTCATCCCCATGTCAGCCTGGGTGTTGCAGATAATAGATGTACTTCTGTGGCATGGACTGTAGTGGAAATCATCTCTGTTTCCTTGTGAACTTGCAAGAAAAAGTAATTTCATCTTAACGCGGTCTTTAAATAGAATGAGAGCTATTGGAACTCACTTATAATGCATATATTACACTTTCCAATTAGGATTATATTTTGGATTATTCTGCAACAAGTTCATTCATTTTGTATTCAAATTCATTCATTGCAAATATGAAATTAAAGGCCGAGATGGATGCGGTGGCCTTTTAGAGCAATGTGGCTTGCCCTGAGAGCAGTTATTCTCTGTGGAGCTTTACAGGCATTACTGGGCAAACAGGAGGATTAGAGTGGTAGGAGGATATTTCACCTTGTGGTTTCCATGTTCTTAGATCTTCAAATACTGAAACTGTTTCCTCATCAACTGTAGCACCCTTCACTTTGATCTCATTCCCAAATCCTTTTGCTCTAAAAGAGGATGCCTTTGAATTTGGCTTCATTCGGTTGTTTGGTTTCACACACACAGGGGTTCATCAGGAGAGAGCTGGAACTGCAGATGCAACATGTGGCTGACAAGGACATTTCCAATGCAGGAGATGCAGAAGGAGTATGATCAGCTGCCTAGTTAAGCTCTAAAAATCACGTGAACTTTAAGCCACTCAAGCTTAATTTAGTTGAAGACTGAGAAGCTTAATATAGATAACTTGGATATCATGTGGAAATTCCCATTTAGACATGTATTGATAGAATACGCCTTGGGCTTGTTTTTATTTGGTTTTGGCCACGTTGTTTCCTCCCTTTGACCCTACTCTTTAGCCTCAAGAAATGCAAGCGATAGCAACTCTTACAGCACAGAGACACCACATTTTACAAGGGGAGGAGAAGGAAAATCAGCCTTTGGGTATTTTCATGTGTTCTGGCTTGGTTAGCTTTCAACAGAGCTGCTCCAGAATTGCCGCACAGGTCTCTCAAGTTTGGTCTTCAGGGCACAGTTTTGGTACTGTTCCTGGTAGCTTCTTTGGGAGGGAAATCAAGAATCACTCATGTCTCTGATCACAAGGGGAATCACTTATGCCCCTGGTCTGTATATCCCTAAGTTTGCTGAGAAGCACTGGTGAATTTTGAACTGACTTTTCCTTTTCTTAGGGGATGGACAGAGAGAGGAAGTGAGAGGGAAACTCATAGGGAAACAGGGAAAATGCCCGTCTCACAAAGCTGAAAATCAGTAAGTTGAGACACATCCTTAGCCTTTGTCACCCCTCCCCTGGGGGGAAAAAAAAACACTCTATACATCCCTCAAAAATAACATGTTTAAATGTTGAAAAACATGGCAAAGAAATGGCAAAGGCCACAATCAGTCAAATTCTTCTTTCTTCTCTACCTGTAAAAGGAGGATGAAAACCTAGTGGAATTTCTGTATTTTTCTTTAAGTTGTGCCCAAGATTATTTGTATGTTTCCCTTTCCCAGTGTTGTGATTTCACATGGTCTCTATTCCTTCAACAGCACAGTAATATTTAACTTGATTCAGAGAACTTAGTATTTCTGGAGTGGTCATTTACATAACATCAGTGGGAAGGTCACCAAGTAACTGGTGAGACTTGCCCTCCGATGAGAGTGTCATGGGAAAAACAAATGGGACGATGGATTCCCTGTGTGTTTGCAGTAGCCATGGAAAATCCTGCTTTGCTCACATCTGGGTTAGACTTTGACGGGAGGAGGGAAGCACTCTGAATCTTTTCTTTAAAGGGTAGCATGTATGGAAATAGATTGTACGTCTGGGTTATACTTGGAAGCATAAATTTTTAATTGGTATCGCTTTGGCTCTGCACAGGAAATTATTTTGGGTCAAACACATACTGTTGATGTGAAGGCAGCTGTATGGGGGGAAAAAAACACCTCTAAAATGTGCTCTTCAAAGGCCAAAGTGGTTTTGCTGGACTCAGGCTGCTTGAAGTAGGAGCACTTAATGCAGGTGCAGTTGATGATGCATCATTCTTTGTGGGCTTATGGATATGTAACTTCACAAATGGGGAGTCAGTTTGCAAGGTGCTGTTGTAAAAATGACTGTTGTTTTGCACAGGAAGAATTAAAATACCTCAACCTCATTGCAAAAGCAAAGGCAGCCTGAATAGGACATCTTCACGTTTAAAAACTTTGCAGAGATTAGGCCTGTATTTGATAGGAGTATCAGCATTTGTCAGCCAGTAGAGTGACATCTCTAAATACGTATTAATTCTTTGCTATTCAGATTCTCTGAGCAAACTTCTGCAAATCTCAGAGAATAAAATTGGGATTAAGTATCAGACCAAGGATTTCAGTGTTTGATTGCAGGTTTTTTGCTATAATGACATGAGAAATCTGTTCCACCCATGCACAGTAAGTCATGGGGCTCTCTGCAGTTAGGGCTGAGTGGTGGAAGTTGCAGCAATTAATTTTCCGTACAGAGGGGACAGTTTTGTGCGTGCAGCTTCAGTCGTGCCAACGTTTTCTGTGTAGTTCTGAGAGCTGTCAGGTGTTTTCTGAGGTAAACGTGGGTGCTGAGAGACAAGAGGTTGTGGTGTGGGGCGTTTCTTTCTTCTCTTTGGGGTTTTCTTGTTGCTTTTGCCTAAGGTGCCCCAGGCAGCACGCGCGCAGAGCTCTGCAGTGCAGCAGAGAGCAGGGTACAGCTTCGTGCAGTGTCTCCAGAGGGCCTGCTCCAGCTTGTCAAGTTGCTGTTGTTGCACATGCATTTACCATAATTCAAGAATAATTTACCAGTTAGCATAAAAATAGTTTGCTGAAGGGGGGAAAGAGGGAAATGTTTTTATTTTGACTTGACTGAGTGATACTTCATTGCTTTGCTACTGTCGAGAAATGGCTGTCCTGGATTTTTGAGAGGACATATATATGAAGGACAGCCTCAATCCATATGATTCCTTCTTTTTTTTCTCCAAAAATTTATTCCATACAACCCTCACTGTTAAATTAGCAAATTTAGAGCTAGAGATAAAAGGAGAACAAGCAACTTGGGTATATTTTATTAATGCATTCTTCCATTCCATTTGGTAACGTCACCAAAATTCTTCTGCTGTCCAAAAGTTTGACAGAAACATGAGTCTCCACACAACTTGGGACTCCGTCTTTTTCTTGAAAGTTTAGGTAATGTAGGAGGATTTCACAAGCACTTTCTCCTGGACTAGTGATTAGAGCATACAAGTGAAAAAACAGAACCCACATTGCAGGTATCTGCACAAAAGTGCGTGGGCAAACTTTTTAATATCGTAGGTTTTTTTTCCACTGTAAAATGAGTATATTTGGATATGGATGTGGGCTTGTGGATGCTGAAATGTGGGGAATACTGCCCTGGTATCATGTACCTTATTACATGTTGCTTATTAAGACCTACAGGAACAGTAGCTGCTTGAGACTCTGTTGGGTTGCGAAGCAGTACATTTAAAAGCCCTTGAGATTATTGATGTTTTATAACAAGTTCAAATTTTATAGCCTGTGCTGACTGCAATATCCTTACTCTGAAGAAAAAAGATAATAATCCTGGTATAATTTTGAGATTGCTTGTGAAACATTTATAACTTAAAGGGGGAAAAAGTGTGTTATGGCTGTGATGGGCAGGGGCTGTTTGCAGAAAGGCTTCCGTAACCTGCCAGATTCCTTGGATTGATGTCCTTAGCCTGTTATGTCACCAGGCTGAGCTCTGGGAATGTTGCTCGGTCTCCAGAAATGTTTTCTGCTGATAGTGTACGTGTGCTGTAGTCGGGAGGCTATTTTTGATGGTCTGGTCAGGCTGTTAGAGTTATCGAGGGATGGAGCCTTGACAAGGGTGTCCTGTGTGGCAGCTGCCATTGGAATGGTGCTTTGGGAAGCGTGATTTTTACTTCCAACTGTTACATCTATTTTTGATTATGCTGATATTTCCTGGTAACCGTAAAGTAAACGCACACATCAGGTGTGCTAGCTTGACCAAGAAGGCATGCATGGGCCTGGGAATAATCATCGTGTTATTGGGGGGAAATCAGTAACACTGCATGGGGAGAATGTGCTTTCCTTGCTCTCTTTTGACTTTGGGTTCAAGGACTGTTGGGATAGATGGTGTATTAAGGAACTCGGACTTTCTAACTGTTCTGGGAAAACTGCTGCTTTTCCGTGTGGATTAGTCGAGAGGCTCTGACCTGAGGCAGGGCAGGTGGGGTGAGGGTGGTTAGTTATTTGTGTGCTCCTTAAACAAGACTATTCCAGCGGCACAGGGACTGAGGAAGCGTCACGTGGGCAACGATCTAACTGAAAAAAGAAATATTTATAGATTGTGAAACCTTGAATTGGATCATAATGCTTAGCTACCAACAGCTTTTTAATGTTTAAAAATCTATATATTTTAGAAAACTTCCATGAGCTACAGGTTGATCTCTTATTCATGCCACTGGTGCTCACTGTTGGGCTGCCTTGTTCTTTGTGCTAGTTTTCTACTGCAGCCACGTTTGTGTGCTGTGCTATGAATTCACGTTAGGAAAATCACTATTATTTCTTCTGGGGAGGGGGGAATATATATATAAAATTATATATATAGTGTGTGCGTGCTTGAGCTTTTTTTATCTGTTTGTTTTTTAGTTTGTACTTGACTAAAAGAAAGTCATGGTTGTGGCTCAGAGATTGTGATTTTTTTCACTTATCTTTAGCCATGAAAACTGAAGCTGCAGGGAGACAGGTCGAAAACTTTAAAATGAAATTTTAAGCAGTTCTCAAGTGACATCCCTGGACCCCTGCCACGTAGCAGAAATATTTCAGTGATGGGTATTTCATTGCTGTCAGGATGCTGAGGATAAAGTAAGCTAAATTGTGTCCTTCAGGGGCTGAACCTCATGCTTCATGTAGAGTCTTGCAGCTTTTGAGCTTCTGTTGGGCTTACTCTGGTGATGAAACTTTTTGCCCATGTATGACACTAGCTTACTGGCTCCGGCATTTTCTGCCTGCTGCCATCGGAGCCACGGAGCACGTGTATCCCGAGTGATTTGCAGGCTTCCAGACCTGCAGTTGATAAGAACGAAGTCTTGTGCTGTGACTGATGTGGAACAAATGTGCCATGACTGTGGCCGTCAGATGACTCTGGCACTAATAAATGTGGAGCTGAACTGAAAAGCAGTGGCCTTTATTAATTAATTAATTTATTTATTTATTTTCACATCGTACCCCATTTTTGAGGCAGCATTTGGGTTTGTGTGTGCACAGCTCTGCCCTGGGCCTGGGGATGATCCAAGGGAACATTGGAAGGATGTGGGCAGCGGAAGCCCAGCTGCTGCTCGCTTTGCACCGTGAGTGACCGCAGAGCGCTGACCACAGGGCAGTGCTCAAACTGCCCCCAGCGTGGTCTGCAGGAATGGGCTCTCCCACCATGTCCGGAGCTGCTCTGAAAATACCAAACTGCGCATAATGCTCGGAGCAGAGTGGAAGCCAGTGAAATGACACTTGGCAAATGTTAAGAGGAGAAAACTTGCAAAAAAAATAAATCACTTAACAGCCGGTGCTGTGTTTCCTTGTGCTGAACTTGTTCTGTGTTCCTTCCTCCACCCAGCCCCATTCTCCGGCTGCGCACGGGCGAGCTGCAACCAGCTGGAGCTGTGAATCACCCTCCTGCCCTGTACCCCCACAGGTGGATTGGTGCTTGTGTGGGCACAGGGCTCCGCGGGGGACCTCGCAGGGGGCTATTGTGCTGTTTCCACGCGCTTTCATGGGAAAAAGGGTTTTTTATCTGGCCCTCCTGGTGTCCTGAATGGGTGATCTTAGCCTGGAAAGTCATGGATGCGAGTCAAGCTGATGACCTTTCCCTCCTGCGTATTAATAGCCAGGCTGTTTCTGCCGCGCTCGGTGCGAGCCGCGGGAGGTGAGGTTTGCTGATGGCTCCAGCGCTGCGGAGCGCGTGCGGATACTAACCTGCTGCTCTGCCCCTGTTCTGGGCCTGGCGTTTCCTGCAGGGCGCTGAGGATCAACAGAGGGTTTTGATGGTGAATCTTTATTCTCTTTTTAATGAGAGGCACATGCACACTTTTTTCGTCATCATTGGTGGAGGGCAGGGATGTGAAAGATGAGTCGCGCAGTTGTGACCCTTGGGATCCTGCAGAGGCTTTATATATGAGCTTTATATATAATACTGTATTCTTCCACGGGCTCTTAAGTGACAGGTCCAGCTGACGGTGACCGCTCCTGGCTGGCTGCTGGCAACGCAGAGGTGTCTGAAGGTCCCCTTGGATCGGCAGCTTGATTTGATGCAAGGGCCTGTGTGCTACCCGGGGAAAACAGAAAGTCGTTCTCAGCAGAAATGTTCTGGGGACTCTGCTGGGCCCTGCAGTTGTACGGACAAACAAACAAACCCACACAAACAGGATGTTCCTGAAAACTTCGGTCTGGATAGCCAGACCAGCAAGGGAAAAAAAGGAGGTCTGTACCCAGACGTCTGCTTTGCTGTAGAAATTACTGTAACATATAGCGCCCTGCATCTTGGTGATGCAGACTGAAACTTTAACCTCCTCTTTCAATTACAGTATTAATTTCTAAGAACCTTTATATATATATGTATTATATGTATAATGTATTAAACATTCAGAACCACTAGTTGTGTGGGGGCAATTGGTGGCCTCAGGACCATTACTGCCTGTGGACTTACTTTCTGATGGAGGACATCTAAGATGACATCTTGCTGAGAATTCAGTTGGATCCCAAACCTTCAGGCAGATACACTATGTCAGCTTGCTCATGCTTAAAGCATTTATAAATTGGATGGAAAGCATGGACAGTAGAAGTTGTTAAATATTAGACTATTTCATTTCAGGAAAGTCATTACCTATATAGAATACAGAAGTGTTTTTTTTTTTCTAAAATGGCCTTTGGTAATGATGTGATGTGCAGCCCTTTCAATGGAAGTTCATTTATCCTTGTTAACTGCACAGAAGTGCTCCCAGGGCCTTTTTTTAATAGCGAGGAGTTTCACACTCTGTCTTGCCAGTGTATTAAAGTTTTATGATCTGGAGCTTGCAACGCTCTAGAAAATACTGGACAGAACACCTAAAATTAGTTCTCCCTTGTGAAGATTAAATGATAAAAATTTAGAAGAAATGTCCTTGGTTTGAGAGCAAGTCTCTGTAGTTGGCTTCAGCTTTCAAATCTTGGCTTCTCTTTACCTATTTCAACTCAGATAGGAGTTTGTATGCCAAAAGAGCAATCTATACAGGGAATTGACAGAGAAGGTAAGAAGTAAGGTTTGTTCCTTTCAGGAAATCCTGTGTTTTTATCCAGGATTGTGCACATAGGCCTTACTTTCCATTTTTCTTGTTGATTTAGAAACGTGACTCTTCCCCAGCTCCCCTGACAGAAACTTTCTTCCACATACGCAAGCAAAAAGTATGGAAGTTTTTACTTTGACGCCACAAGGAAGAGTCACTAAAGCCAAAGTAATACAAAAAAAGCAGTAACATAACCAAAGTTTTTAATAGTCCTCAAAATGTAATTGGGCATTGAGAGTCCAGAAGATGCCCTTGTTTTACACATGGGTAAATATTATCATTGTTTTGAGGAAGCTGACTCTTGGAAGTGATAACCTTGCTTTTGATACAGCAGAATATCTGCACAAGTCAAGAAAAATAAATCTCCATTGTGTACTTCTGAGGCTGATAGGACGTTTGCTTTCCTTACAGCAATCTCTTCCAAGCTCTGCCAAATTTAGATCATGAAAAACATGCAGGAAGAAATTTCCAAGCCTCATCATATTGTTCTATTGTCAGATACTTTTCTCTTTTAAAATGGGAAATGGAAAAAACTAATCGAATGCAGTAGTGGTATACTTTTTCAGAAGCATGAAGAAACAAGTAAGCCTCAAATGCTGAATTTCTGATACTTGCATAGCTATAAACTTCCTACTGTTGTGTGTACTTGCAGCAGTATCATGTGTTTATATTTTACTGCATTTGTCCCATTTCTGTCATGCCCAAGGAAGGATTGCTTTGAGTACTCTAGTGAAAAATGGGGATGAGTTCCTGGAGAAACTTGAGACAGCCAGTTCAGTTGGGGTGTGTGTGTATGTACTTTACAAATGATAGGAAGAAGGGTCTTTATTTCTTCTCGCTGAGAAGTGGTGTGGTTGCTTGCCTGAGGCTGTTGGTATACTCAGAATACTTTCTGACTGGGTGATAAGATAGCAGTAAGTCATAAGGCATGCTGATAAGTGGGGAACTGAATTGACTGGCTGGCCAGCCTGCCTAGTCCACTTAGCTTTAGTTCTCCCTTCATCAAGAGGCACTTGCAGTAGAGCAGTGGCTGACAGGGCAGTTCAGGTAGGTGTCTTCTTAATGCTCATGCCATGACTGATGAACAAGCAAACTTCAACATCCATCCTGGAGAATGTGTGCGTGTATAGGAGTTGTAACAGAGGATAACTTTAAAAAAAAGTACCATGTTTAAGGGTTGTTGTAGCCGTTTTCTAAAATAAAATTTCCAGACTGCTTGGGATAGTTTGATAATTCAACATGGTACAATGTGACTTCAGACTGTTATTTCTGTGCTGCTTTGGAAAAGTCACAATGCTGTGTTTCAACTTCATTGCATAGCTAAGATAGCTCAGTCTGGAAACAAAGCAGAACTTCATACGTAGTAAGTTAAACTTGCCTTTTTTTTTTTTTTTTAACCACTTGGCCTGTGCCTTTGCGTAGTTCTGCCTTGCACAGAGCTTTATTTTCTTTCTTTCTTTTACAGATTGTATCACAGTATCGCTATTGCCAGGTTCACGTTAATGCCCCAGGCTAAGGACAGTGATGCAAACTCTCCCTGCTAGTGTAACTTTGACTTTAATGGCATTAAGCCAACGATAATTGGCCAGTTTCCTAAAATTCCACAGCCTGTTGTTAAGATAAACATTCCTAGGTTCCCAAGAACACAGACGCATGTATATGGTAATATGCTGGGTATACAGAGCAAGCTCTAAACACCAAATTCTTATTTTCCCGTTTAATTCTCGATGCTTGCACACCGATTTTGCAAGCAGAAACATGGCGTGAGGGAGCCATTTTGCCGGTTTATTTGTGGCCTGCATTGTGAGCGTACGGACGGGTGCTGTGGGGTTTCTCCCGCTCGGAGCGGCGGCCGGCGGCTCCGGCGGCAGCGGGAGGGAAGCAGCCCGCGTGGCAGGGGTCCGTGTCGAGCAACGTTCCTCAGCCGCCATCACGAGGCCCGCGTGACCCGGGCTGCGCAAGGGCCCTCCGCTTGCTTAGGGCTGTCTCGTCCTCACCCATCGCTCCACAGCGTCAAGACCTAAACTGGCTTGTAAGGCCGCGGCCTGTGTGCCCACAGATGTTGGAGCTGCTGCTTTCTCCTTCCTTAGAGAGCTGTGATCTGTGTTTCCAGGCCAAAGTTTCGGAGAGGGCCCGGCCTCTCTGAAGTGCCTGATGGAGAGGAGTTTGTTGGCTCCTGCCCTTCCAGACATTTCAACATACTTGAAACATAGAAACAGTTGAAAGCGACATTTGCTTTCCTAACTGCTTAAAGACAGCCGAGGAAACAGGTGTGAGAGGGAATGTTTCGGCTTGCTTCCAACAGCCCCTTAGGAGCCTGTGGGCCAGCAGGACAGTGGGCACCTCCAGGGCTGTGAGGCAGCCCTGAAGAGCAGGGGGTTGCCGGGCACTCCATGGGTCATGGCCGTGCTGGGACCCTCGCGGCTGAGGGCTGCTGCTGGTCGGGAGCAAAACGGAGCTGCTTGGCATCTTGGGCCAGGAATGCGGCACCCGGAGTTCCCTGCAGGTAAGCCTCCTAGCAGTCAGCGCTGAAACCGCTTCTAGCAGAAGCAGGGAACTTTAAGTGATCACTTTTTGCAAAATTGAGGCAGAAATCTGGTCAATCTTGTCACTCTTAGTGATTATTTTTCAACTATCTCTTTATATGATTATCCATTACAGTCCAAAGCCCTAAGTGCAATCTGAAGCTAAGTGGATCAGGACACAGCAGGTAGGGCTTGTTAGGGCTATTGGCAAGGGTTCAATTTGTTATTCAGTTGGTTCTTCTCATTCCTGTTCTCACTGTCTTTATGTAGCAGAAATAGTAAAGAAAAGCAGCAATCATGGTTCTACTATGTGATATTTTATGTAAATACTTTCAAAAGGCAGTTGATCAAATCTTGAAGTAATGACAACCTGTGTTAATTCTTAGGCCTTCTCAAAAATACTGGCTTTGCAGGATTATTTTTTAAATGGAAATTATTCCAACTCTAGACTCTTAAAAATCACCATGGAGAAGGAGAAACTCAAAAAATCCTGCTGCAATAGCAGAAAAACAACAGTAATGCAAAACCAGATGAAAATCTTATTTTCTCTGTTTTTAAATCATGATAAATATCTGTGGCTTGGGTCAGTCCCTTCTTTTGTCTTGGGTTCCCTGCCTAGAGCAATTGGCTCTAAACGGTTGTCAGCTTGGTTAACTGTATTTTTGTTGAAGCAAAATGGATGGTGGGAGAGTGGGGATGTTGTGGTTGCATCCACATGAGTGTTACAGTGGGGGCCTTCAGCTGTTCTCACTGGTTTTGCGATCCTGTGTCCTTTTCATGGTAGTGCAGAGCGGTGCTCAATACCTGCCCTGCTCAGGAGGTCTTTGAGGTTTGCAGAGAAGTAGGGAGCTGGTGAGTTTCATGCTCTTACCTTACTGAGCCAAACTGCACCCTTCAGGTTTCTGTTGTTGCTGCTGCTGTCCATAGGCAGATTTGGAGGTCTGGCTTGCTGCTGCTCTGTTTTTTACCCCCATGCTTGAGTTCTTTGGCAAATCTTTGACAGCAGCATTTTTTTTTCCAGTGGCATTACGAGGCACCCTAGCAGGCAGCATGCTAATGTACTAAAGCTTCCCAATGTATTTAGCTTGGGTACTGACTGTGTTAGGCAGGATTTTGTGCATGCTAAGCAGAGTAACAACCTACCCCAAAATACTTTTAGTTCGGTTGAAGTCGGTAGGTCTTTTCTTCAAGTATTGCATGGTGCCCCTTGGACTCATCGTGCATTGATCCACCTCAGGTGGTCGCTTTGTGTGTGCTCGGGTGTGAATACGTATGTGTCTGAGATACTCACAGTTTTGCTGAAACTCTGAGCTTTGTTTTACTACCTGATTCCTTCTTAGTGTACGTGCTGTTCTCATTCACTCTGTCCCTGTGGTGGTGGCTGGAACAGGCTTTTCTTTCCAAGGCAGGTATGGGGCAGGTCTACATATGGTTTCCCAGCCAGGAGCAGGTGCCTTGCAGGGAAGGAAATGTTCCCAACATAGTTAACTGTTTTCACTGTATTCATTCACTACTGGGGGTGGAAGGGGAGAAAGGAGGGGAAGGTGGTGACTGATACAAAACAAAAGGAGGAGGAGCTGCATAAAGCTCCATGCAATGAAGTCTTACAAGGCAGAATTAATTATAGGACCTTAAAGCATCTGCTTCAAGGAACTAAAGAGAGGGGCAGCGCTGCATGAAGCTCGATGGGAGAGCACCCCGGTGCCCCCACAGCTGCCAAGGCCATGCCAAGGGCTCGTCTTGCACCCTGCTTCCACTTCTGCTGCTTCTGCGCAAAGGAGAGGTGGATGGGCTCCTGCTGAAGGCCATGTCCTGCTGGTGAGAGCCTGAGGCCGCGGGTGGACAGCTCTTTCCCTCTCTGTTGTTATGGAGCTTCTGTTTGTGGTGGTTTGACTTGCATTGCTTGAGAAGGCGTGACTCAGTCTTGATGTGTTCTCAGTCAAAATGAGGCCAGATGAGGTCATTGCAGCAGCCTTGGGGAGACTGAGTTTAAGGCTTTACATATTTATACTGTCACTTGGGCGTCTCTTTGGTTATTACTGCTGATATTCTGGCTTTTCTTCTGTAGCAGCTACTTCTTAAATTCTAAATGACACTGCTGTGACACTGGCAGTTATCCTGAGATTATTTTTCATTTTGCATGCTTTCATGTGCTTAATACTCCTGGTTATGATTTCTTCTTTTAGTAAAACATAGTTCTCAAAAGCCTTTAAATCTGCCTATGAAGCTAATAAGGAATGCTTCCAGGCTGAAGCGCTTCTCTCCAGGACACGTATCCCTGAGAAGATCCTTTGTAATGGACATGTGGCATAACCACTGCGTGCTCATTCTTACTCAAAGAGGTTGTGCTTGGGCAGACAAAAGGATTCCCGGTCCTCCCATGAGAAACAAGCACATCACCCCGTTCAAACACAGTATCAGCCTCGAGTTACGGGCCCTGTGATAGCAGGAAGCCTTGGTGCTTCTGCCTGGCCCCCTGGCACATTTGGTGGGGAGGGGGAACCCCCACAACAACCACCAAGTACCTGCTCAGAGAGGGATGGTGCTGTTGGGTACTCTGTGGAAGACGCTGGATAAAACGATCCCTACATGACTTTAAAACAGGCTTTTTATAAGGTTTTGTTCTTCAGCGTGGTCTACTCTTTGTGTCACTGCCTAGGTTTAGTCTTAGGCTAAACCTAAGAGCTAGGCTATTTGCTCTTAATAAATCCAAACACCAAGGTTTTTCTTAGAGAGACGTCTTTGCAGTAATGGTTCTTATTGTTCATATGATGTGATATCCCGTTAGCATGTGTTTGAGGAGATGTTTCCAATAACCTGTCTTCATCTGATGTCATTGGGCTTTAAAGTGTGCCCTGCTCTTTGGACATGAACTAGAGTTTTTTTATTTCTTTCTTTTTTTTTCCCCTTCATTTAGATCTCTCTCCTTCCCTCAGGCCCGCAGTGAAACACTCGTTCTGACCATGTAAAGAAAAGGGTGAGAGTGACCAAGCACTGGATGCTGCCCAGCCCTCAAAGCAAAATGGAGAAACAAAGCTGTCCCAAGAGATTTCTCCTAAATTGCTGTAAAAATACTGGTCTCATCTAACATGAGAAACAGTACTTGTCTTGGGAGGCAGAGAAATTGCATGTTGCTTCCTGTCACTCGGCTGTGATATTTGGACTGTTTGTGTCCCTCTTATTAGATGTTCAGCATAGTGGTTGACAGTCTGTATGTTTAAAACAGCTTCTAAAGCAGGGGGAACCGTGATTTATAAGAGGGTATATAATGAGGTGCAAGTCTGGGAGTATTGGAGATCACATACGGCCTTTAAAAGTTAAATAGTGACCCCATAGATAACTAAAAGACGGATGTATTACAAATGGTTGGTTCTTCATGATCTGAAAAAGAGTGTTTAAATGCATGTAGGCATTTTCACTGGCTTCTGAGCCCACTCACTGGCTTAGTGAAGAAAGCATTTGGGAAAAAAAAAGAGGTTTTGCAAATGCAGGTTTTGAATTATTAAAAAAAAAAAAAGAAAAAGGCAAGTTGAATGCTCGAGGCAAGTCTTCCTACGTTGTTCTGATCAGATTCAGTGATCATATTGCAAGCCATGGATTGAAGAGCAGGCTCTGAGCTGCTAGGTGTAGGCCAGGGCGTTAATCTAATTCACAACTGGGACAGACAGTAAAACTGCTCTGGTTTGCTCCGGTGTCTAGGGGGAGTGTTTTATATGTGAAGGAAAGTTTCCATGTAAAGAAGAAGCTTCAGGGTTCTTTTCCAAAAAAATGACTTTGCAGATTTGGTGGAACAGGTATTTTGGTGACCTCAAAGCGGAGTGCAAAACAGGGAAGAACTTCTCCGGTAGTTTCTTATGAGTACATGAAAGGGAGGAATTTGCACACCCTGAGGCCTTCTGAAGCGTTTAACCTTCACATTTAGTAAATGAGAGTGCCTGGAGCTACAGAGCTCTGCTCCTGTAGATGCTGAGCGTGGAAACCTTGCTCTACCCCATGGTACCCGCAGGCTCCTTCTAAATTAGCAAGTACTTTAGTCAGCGGGGATGGAGCAGCAGACTAGACGTGTTGGCACTGAGGCTTTTTGCAGCCCCATTAGTGGTTTGATGGGCAAGGGTTGCTCTGGATTAGATTTAGCTTGGAGCCTGGAGCTCGGGGTTCCTGCTGCCTGTGCAGTTTAAAGCTTCCTGAAGGAGGAGAAAAGTAATAGGCCGGAGAGCCTGGAGCTGCGTGGCCCACAGGAATATTGGAATTTCCTCTGCCTGTTGGGCAGCAGGTTATGTGGGAAGCACGTTTTAGGGGTAGGTTTTCAGGTTCCCTAACTCCAAAAAAAATCAAGTCTAAGATCTCTTTCCCTCGTTTAAACGAGTAGGGGGTTGTTTTTGTTTCTTTTTCAGGTGCTCACAGTGGTCAAACTGGCACGTTAGACTAGTGACCATTGCTGTTGCTCTTACCGAACTGTTCCAGCTGCACTGGCTTGGCCTATTGCACAGTATGAGTTTTAAGGGACAGTCCTTAATAAATAGCATGTAAAATAGTTTTTCTGTAGAGGAATGCAACCTAGTTCAAAATATTTACATTATAAATTCATGAGAATTGTGATTTTTTCTTTCTGTAGACAATTCTAAAGCTAAAAAATGACTTCAAACGTGCTAAATTAAATGTTTCTAAAGACCAAGCTCTGTTTGTTGACCCCAAACGGCCACTGGTTTTTGACTACTGGAAATGGTGCCAATCCAGCCACCAAAGCAAAAGTTGGATTATATTATGTTGGGTAGAAAAGTTATTTAAATTATTGTGCAGGTTGCTGTTGACGTGTAGAATAGAAGGAATTAAATATGTGATATTTTCATCGAAAAATGTGGTAATTTGACTTGTAAATTATGTGCTTATTTGGATGCGAGGAGTAGACGCGAAACACTGCCATAATGATTTCTGTTGCCTCCTACTTATATCTGTACATGCAGATGTGTGTCAGCCTAAGGGAAATGCCAAATATTCCTGTTTCGTGGGCAGAGGCCCCTTCCTGTTAATGGCAGCTTTTGGCACTTGGGCAAATACTCCTCAGCTGGAATTTGCTTTTCTGCAGTGGGAAGATTTACATGAGTAGAGGATTTCTTCCTTGCTTTGGGGTACATGGTGAGTTGTTTTGTTGCCTTGCAGGAGAGGCCATGCATAAAGTGCTGCTATGGATCTGCTAGATACAGTCTAAACTCATTTTTACTGCATATAGGGGAATCAATGAGATGGAGGGGTCTAAGGCAGCAAATATGTGCAGTTATGCTTGCTTTCCTTTAAGATGCAGTGCTTTAAAATTAAGGCAAAATCTCTTCCTTAGTCCAGAATTTCTTTCTCACATAAATTTTGCATGGATTTCTGCAGCAGACCATGCAAGCTGGCTTGTTAGTAGTGTTTTGTGTGGAAAGGAGTTAAGCTGTGTTAGTTTCTCATTCTCATAGGTGCAGGGGTTTTTTTGGATTTTTCTCCGTGCATTTAAAGGCAGAAACAGTTGTTGTGCCAAATTCAGGAAAGGGAGGACTTGTGCAATGGTGCTTCCCTGGGGTGGATGTTGAGCTGGATGGAGTAGGAGAAGGTGAAACTCAATGAACAGGGACACCTGAGCCTGGGGAAGCTGGTAGCCTTGTGCTCTGGCCAAGGGTGCTTTTGCTCAGGAGTAGGTGGGAGATAACGTGGTGAGCGAGAAGGGATGATCTGACGTGTCCAGTGCTGAATGTCAGTGAGTGTCCAGAAAACATAAAAATATAATAAATAATAAAAATATGCAAAATATAATAAATGTAAGGCAGGGCATGAAAGGAGCGGGGAGAGGAGGGCAAGCAGGGTGTGCAAGTCTGGTTACAGGCACTTTGCATTCAAATATGTCCCTGTGAGCAACAACAAACTTAGTCCTTTTGGGAAACTATTGGATATGACTCACAGATGTGTGACAGGAACTATGACAAAATGAAGCCCCCCCCTGCTTTTAATCATGTGGTTTGAGCATTGCCAGGGTATTTTCTTGCTCACAGTTTGTGCTGTTCCTATCTTAAATTCAGAGGAACGATGAAGCTTTGCATTAAAATTCTGGTTTCATTTAAACGATTAATTTTTAACCTCAGTAGTCTCTGTCCTGTTGCTCCAAGAGAGCCATTTGAAAAGGGACCAGTTCATAAGCACTGAGTACGAGTGACCCCTTTGTCCTTTTCAGTGTGTACTTCAGTTGTGCACAACTAACGGGTGCTCTGCAGGGGCATCATAAGGCTTCCTGCTAAAGCACTGAGGTGGGTGTCTCTCTTCCTGTGCTTGCTGCAGAGTGCTGCTTGTTTGGCATTGTGCCATCGTCACTGGGTCGCTTGATTACAGGGGAAAAACGTGATTCCTCTCATTCTTTTCCCGTAACAGGTAGATTTGTTGCCCCTTCACCTTGAGAGGGAGAGTGGATTTTGTTTTGTTGTTCTTATATCTGTGGTGAAAGGAAAAAACAGGTTGAGGAAAGCTTTGGTGGTTGGTGCAGCCCAGTGACGTTGTTGCAAGATGTCCCTGCTGAAATGGAAGCAGGTTTTGTGTCCAGTTCCTAACCTGCTGCTTACGCCTTCCTATGACTGCATATATGGAGTCTTTCTTTCCTGCCTCACAAGTCCTTCCCGGGTCTGATTTTCCACAGTACTGTGACAGTATCTTGTTTTCATGTCAGTAGTGACAGTCTGCATCTTTTCTTGCAGTGTTGCTAGTCAAAAGCAGGATCAGGTCACCAAGTATTGCAGTAATATCAGCCCCATATCCGAAAGGTTCAGTGAGGCTTTGGGATTAGAACTACTTTTCTTCCTTTATTTTCTGGCCAGGTTAATCTTGCCAGATTCATCAGTACCTTGGAGGGAGTTTTCAGCCCTGTTTTGAGGCTGGAGCACTGAGAGCAGGGATGAGAGGATGCTTCCTCAACACCTTCATTTAGTTCCCTCATGTTTCCTGTGCGCTCGGGAAAGGGAGCAAAGAGGCTGCCAGCTGGAAGGGGAGCAACGATGCCGGCTGGCAGGGCAGGACCAGGCTGTGCAAGGTGCAGAGGACAAGCCCATGAGGGCTATAGTATCAGCTCCTACTCTTTTGTGCTTGGTGTCAACCAATTCCAAGAGGTGATGTTGCTAAGGTGCCAGGAGAACGGAGCTCTGGTGTGCAGCACACATCACAGCCCAGCAGCCCAGCCTGGGCTGTGTGTAACTCTCCTTTGGCTGAGGAGAGAGAAGGGCAGTGGGTCCCCAGGCTGATGGGCTTTGCTTGCTGCAAGGCGGCCAGGTAGAATGCTGGTGGATGCTGCACAAGGACCAGTGCTCTCCTACTGGGCATAGCTGTGCAAGGCCCAAGGATTGGCTGCTGCTCTGTGCAGTGTGTTCATTTCCTAGTATTTGCTGAATTTGTCCTGATAAACTCGTGTTCAAGGGAGGGGGGAAAAAAGTTAATTTCTTTTAATTTATGCCGTTTGAAGTGGCTTTAATTAAATGCTGCTGCCGTTGTGTTTTGCAGACTTCTCCAAGCCAACTCCAGCCAAGAGAGAGAAACCTGTTTCTGCCAGCCTGCCCCAGTCTCCAGTGCTGGTCCCCCTGATGGCAGTTTGTACAACCCGCTGAAACCTGCCAAGCTGGACGCCACAGCTTTGCACGACTGCACTTTGGCCACCACCGTGCCTCCCTCGGAGCTGTCCCACCATGCAGTCCTAGCCTGCGACCCAGGCGTTCATGAAGAGCACTATGTGAGCGAAGCGGTGGAAGAGGATGTGCGAGACTGCAGGGAGTACAGAGATGCCTGCACCATTACTGGTAAGCACAGGGGCCTTTTAGGTGGGGAAGGAAATGGAGCTGTGTACTTACAAACCTTGGTCTCAGCTGGCTCACGGTGCTGCTGCTGTTTTGCATGCTCTGTCTTGTTAGACCAACGGAGACTCAGCAACAAGGGCTGGAAAATGCTGCAGCTTAAAATGATGGAATGGTTGTTCTAGTGTTCACTGTAATTGGGATCTTTATCTTGATGACATGGATTGCTTTGCGCAAGGAGGGGGTGGGAGGAAGGGCAGGTAGCATCCAATGTTGTGACTAAAACACCTCTGCTTTACAAAACTGTTCTGATTTTGCTATATTAATTCTGGAACTGTAGTAGTTAATGCATAAGAAGTGGCTCCTTCTGCATGCTTGTAAGAAAGGCTAAATTTTATCACAGAGTTCATTCGAATAAATGGAATATGTGTTTAAATATGGTATTTAAATAGAATTCCATTCTTAATGATGTGGTCAGTTGACCCAATTTTCCTGAGTTTGAATAATCACTGTAACCGAATAATCACTGTAACTCAGTTTAGCCACTGCTATGACCATCAAATGACAGGCAGTTTCCATTCCAAATGCGTGGCCTGGCTGAGCTCTGAGGCTTCTTCTAGCTTAGTGGTCACTTGGAACCATGACCTTGTCAGGCCCGAGGTCTTTGGGGAGCGTTCAGGGAGTCAGCTGCATTTTCAGCAGGGCGAAACGAGACGACTGAATAAAAACACATTGGGGCTCTTCTAACAGGTTGCCAGATGGCAGTTTTGGAATCATCTGTGGGTCAGAGAAAGTTAATGTTTGTGTATGACCATCAATAAGTACTTTTATGGTATGTTTTACCCTAGCTCTACCCAGCTGCTGTGTAGCTGTTAAAGGTTGAGACTCTGAAAAAGGAGAGATGTTCTGCACACCCTTATTCCCTACATCCCGGTAATAGAAGAAATAAGAGCATATACATATATATATATACACACACACACAAACATATATATACACACATGTATAGGCCCTAGTGAGGAACAGGGTGGGAAGGCAACAATTACTGCTTGAAGGAATGGGTCTAAGGTTAAAAATGGATCAGTACAGGGAACACTGCTGTGAATACAGAAGGAGGTTCCCAGGGCCTACTTAGGTGTTGCAATGGAAACTAATGGCAGAATTACCCAAAACTGCAGATGGCAAAGTAAGATTTTGACTAGAACTTGGCTTTATTCCTTGTGAAGTTTGTTTTTTTGCCATTGATTCTCCTTCAGAAATTTTATACTCCTGCCATTATAACCTTCTCTATTTCCATTCTTTTTAAAACACAATTAAATAACTATTGTTTTACATACAAAAAAAAAAAAAAAGAGAGAAAGAAAAAGGCAAGCCCATGCCTGAGGAGTCAGGAGCTGCTTGCCAAGCACGACTGCTTCACAACTGCAGACCAGGTGGGGCAAGGAGGGTGAGTTTTCAGCGATTGGGAAAGCTCACTGTCTTTTGCCTTGAAGCAAAGGGAATGAAGCTACTTGCAGTCAAGTACATTTCTACATCAAGTAAATGTCCTCCTAACAGAAACTAACTCCTCCCCTCTCCTCGCCTGCATAATGCTCAGATCCCTTGAGTGGTCACTTTATAGTCTGGACACTCACTGCTGACTGCCCTCAACTTGGGCGCTGCTTGGAAAGGAGCCTGGAACTCCAGGCATTGCGTAGTTGTATTCCTGGCAGCTTAGCTTGATTTTCCAAGTCCTTTGCAGAAGGGCCATTCCTGCTAGTTGTGCTGTTGGTAGTGTCCCATCTTCTCGCTTCCCCTCTGCAAGCAGGAAAATGCAGTCAGAAACAGTAAAAAAATGCTAACGTGTCTGAACAACCAGCTCCTTCCATGAATCCATACCTCCTTGACTGCCCTTCCATAAAAGGTGAGGTGAACTCTGTCTCCCGTTCTTCTTATTTTTTTCCAAGTATATTTTTATGTTGAAGTCGATGCATATTTTCCAGCCTCACACTCTTTCAGGCAGGATGTCCTTTCTGAGTTTCTCTCCATGTTTGGTTATCAGCCCAGCGTGGTCTGATGCTGTAATATTGTTTTCAGTGGTCAGCTGTTCTGCAGTGACATGTTGATACTGCATGTGGCCTAGAGACAAGGGCTAAGGCTTGGAGCAGAAATAGCTTTCTGTTTTGAAAATGGATTATTCTGAGTTGCAACTCTCTGTTGTGCATTTTAGAGCTCAGAGAGCACAGACCAAGGGCTTGGGCTTGTGCTCCTCTTCGCACTGCAACATCTGTTATGTTGTCAGATAGAAAAATGGAGCATATTTGCTATACAAATGCTCACTCAAACAAGCAGAAAGGGAGATACTTGCAGGGGAAAGGAAGATTGAGCACTTTGATGTGCCTGACTGAGAGGTCAGCAGCTCTTGCACTTTGAACTGTTCAAAGAGAGAGAAGTTGCTCGCATGCTGTAATTTTTCTTCTGATGCCAAGACAAGGCTAATGCTAAAGCAAGGATATTTGCATGCCGCGATCAGGGTAATCTCTTTGCTTTTAGTCCAAGATGCAGATGTTACTCTAAAAATAGCCTTCAAAACTTGTTGTACCGAATGCTTGAGCCCTGCCAAACAACCGGAGCGGGGAGCGGAGTTGTGGAGCTGTCGGGCAACAGCCGCCCTTGTGCAGGAGGGGAGATGGGGGAGCTGGATCCCAGCTCGCTGCTTTGCTGCCACGAGTGCATAATCCGGCTTGGAGAGTGGGGCTGGAGGCGCGAGGTGAGGAAGAGTGAGGTGGAAGGAGAGGCTTCCTTGAGCCAGGGCAGCTGCTCAGGGGGAGGCAGCACCTGGAAGAGGCCGCCTTCCTTTCCCACCAGTTCCGATGGGAGCAGAGCAGCCCCAGGCCGCGGCTGCCGGCACTGCCACATCCCGGGCGCCCAGGGATGCAGCCCTTGGCTGCTGCTTGGGGAGCTCCGAGGCACACGGGTGGGCAGCTCTGAGGGCAGCAGGGCCAGCCCTGCGTGGCTGGACGTGGCGCTGCTGCCCTGCGGGCCCTGCGCCTGCCCCAGGCCGCTGATCTCTGCCTTCGGCCTTTTCCTTTTCCTGCCACTTAGCCACTGATGGGACAATGTAAAGATACAAACACGAGTGCAGCACCATCTAGTGCAGCTTCCTTAGAATGGGAATGGGAGCCTGGAGATTTCTGTGCCTGCACTGGAATTTCAGTGAGTCCTGGGATACATATAATCAGGTGTTCATGGAGGAGACACCAGCTGGAGTGGGGAGCTTCTTCCTCTCTCTGACCTTTTTTGTTTGTTTTTCTTTTCCTTCCTTTTTATTTTTGTAAAGGAAGATGAAGTGATAAAGTGGAGTGTTGTTGCTAGATGTTCCAGCAGTTCTGAGTTCCAAAATCCTGTTAGCCTGGTAACCTTTTCCTTCTCCATCAGCTGCTGTCAGACAGATGCTGTCCTGTTGAGGTGGACCATGTAGTAGAGATAGCACCCAAACCCCCAGCAAAATATATTTTGTTATTTTGTGCTTTTTTTTTTTCTTCTCTCTTTCTCTTAAAACGTTTCTAACACAGTAACATTACATGTCTTTGACCAGCTCTGAGGCTGCTTTTGCATGTCTGAAGACTATTTTGCAATGGCTTTGGCAGGGCCTACTTGGTAGTTCAAGGGCTGGCTGTTTAATATGCCGTGCAAGTTTCCTTCATCATCCTTCTCTGAAAAAGGAAAGAATGAATGGGCTGTGATTTAAGTTGTCTAGTTCCTTCATTAGCTTCCATGATTTATTCATTCATTAGACTAATTACACTTTCTGAATTCATGTCAGGCATGTGCTTCCTGGCTGTCACTTATTGTGGGCAATTCCCTGAGGATTTTCGGAAGCTGTTTGTGATGATAACCTGTTCTTTGGGATGGTCGTGGTATATTCTTTTTGTTTTGTTTTGTTTTTAAATCTTACTATACTTAAGAGGCTGCACTGATCAATAACTATAGCATTTGTAGAGACCAGCTTTCTCTTGCTGTCAGGCAAAATCTCCTAATCTCCTATCTCCTAATAACAAAGATTTGGGGGAGAACAAAGGGATTTTTTTCTTTTTTTTTTTTCTTTTTTTTTCCCTCTGGATTTTCTCTGCATCCCCCTCATCCTGAACCCCATCATTCAGGCTTTTAATTCTCCTCTCCTATGAAGTGGCGCTTCTGTTCTCTTCCATCAAAGGTACTGTTCCTTATAGCCACATTAACTAGTTATGATCACTGGTTCTAAAGGCAGCTGGCACAACCGACTCATTTTCTGCAGACACTTAATTTTGAAGGCTATCCCCCAAACCTTCAGGATTTGTTTCTGTTCCTCCTTCAAACTCCCTTCCCCGCCAGTATGTGCTTTTGCACAGTTGTCCCAGTTTCTCCTCAGATTTGTGGATTAGAGAGAAGAGTTGCGAGATCATTGCTTGGTAGAGGTGTTCAATTTCAACGGAGAATATAAGAAATGTACTCCTGGGTCCTGATGCCTTTGGGACACTGGCAGGGCACTAGTACATGTAGGGTTAGGGGAGGGCATGAGTCCAGCCACTCATGGTAGTCTATTCCCACTGTATGTATCTCCATCATCCAGAACTGTTATTACTGGGAATATAGAAGGTACACCCCTACCTACTACTTTTAGTGTCCATTTGTTGGTGGACACTGTTGTCCATGACTTTGTCTAATCCTTTTTGAACCTGCTTGTTCTCTCTGTCTGCACAGAATGAGCAGAGACAAGTTCCAGGTTTTAAACTGCTGTGTACTGTGGTACTTGCATTGAGCACTGGTTTCCTTATAGTTTGTGTAAATACGTACGAGTTTTAACTCTGCAGGATTTGATGAATGATCAGTTCTTCATTCACCTTATCTACCACCTTCTTGCTTTTGAGAAACCTCTCCTGTTTTCACAGCCCGGCTTTCTCTGCTCTGACATTATTCAGGCTTTCCTTGAGAAGAAATTTGAAAACTGAGTTTCTTAGTTCATTCAGCTACTTTGCTAATGCTGTTACCAGCTTCATCCCATAAACTTAACTTTGGCCCTTCTTCTTCTACTAACAGCTATTGCTGTTTTCTGGAAACAGCTCTTGCTAAATTCTGAGTGTTCTATCTCTAAAGCTTCTCAGATATCCTAGTGACACTAAAAAGAGAGAGCTCTCTGAGCGTCCCTACAGCTACTCTCTGAGTCTGGCTTTAATTCTGTCTCGTGTACGGTAACAAAACGAGCTTGTTCTCTATGCCTGCCCCAGCATTGCTTCTGTTTAAACTCTCCGAGTGGCTTTTTCTGGGTTCCCCATGAACTTCATGCAGCTTCTCTCACTTGTTTTCATTCTGTCACCACAGTCATTTTTCCAGCTCTCACTTTTTACCAGTAACTTGAAGTGTTTTTCCTGATTCCACTCCTATGAGAGGTTGTTACCCTACATCTAAACCTGTATCCCAAGAATACTTTCCTTTTTTTTTTCTCCTTCAAAAGGATTCATATCTTTTAACCCCAAAGCTGCATTCTAAAAATGCTGCTATACTACTTGTCCACTTGTCCAGACATCTTGCTGAGTCCCCTTTCTAGTATGATATATTATGATTTTTAGTGTAAGCTGTCAATTCTAGAGACATCATGAAGTCTACTGTAGATATTATGGAAGTCCAGTGTGGCATCCATATTTCTAGATTTACCTCATTTTGGGATGCAAACTTGTTATTCGTATATGTGTAGCTTGCTTGGAGTAGGGAAAAATGGGAGTTATATATATTTATCAGTGCTTTGAGTTTGTGTTTTGGAGAATAAATTTGAAGGTCCAAGTGCCTGTGAAGCAGCATTGGAAGATTAATGAACTACATTTGGTTACCAGTGATTTTAAGTATGTGAAAATAATTGTATTCCATTTGTTTTTCCCCATGACCTGTAATCTGAGAGAAACTTTATCTTTTTTTCCCTTCCACATACATGGATGTGCACATCATAAAAACAAAAATATCTTCCATTAAAGTCAGTAGCTGTAAAGAACAAGATGCACTAGCAAAACCTAAGCATAACCTAAGGTTATGGCAATACTCAAGTTCCATTGACAACCAGCTTTCAGGGGCTGATACTCGCATTTTGTAGCTGGGCTGAACAGCGAGCAACAACAGGGCAATTGTTTTGGGGGTTTTACATACTCTGACTTATCAATGGGGTCCTTTGCCTTTCTGAGACTCGTTTTCAGTCTGTCTTTGCTGCTGAGGTCTGGAAGATGCTGATGGTTAATGAATGTTTTATTCTTGCCCCTGCTAAACAGTGTGTTGCCAGCGTGCATTTGATATATGAATAGCTTCTGTTCTTGCTCTAAAACAATGGCCTTTGGTGGTGGCGCTTCCTTTTATTCTCTGTCTAATGTAAAAAGAGGCATGAAAATAGCTGCATTGGTCTACAGGGGAAACATTTTCATACTAAAGCAAAATTCACTTAAATTGTTGGCATAATGGGCTGATAGAGATGAACTAATTTAATGGCTTCTCATCCCCATGATTTGCCTCAGTATTCCCAACAGGAATATGTGTGAGAGAGAAAATCAAAGTAGGGAAATTTTAACCTAACAAGTAAATAACAAGCTAAAAGTTCTAACAAGAATTAAAAGGATGTTCCTTAAAGCAAAGATACAATTTTCAGAGTTTATTACTAAGTTAGCCTTTGCTTTCCCTATTCTGTCCTCATCCTTATCTGGAGTTTTCCCAGCTAACCTGTATTTTTTTTTTCCAACCTGTCTCTTTGAAATGCTCTCAGTTGCTGAATTTAAGTAGAATTTCAGTTGCTGAATTTAAGTGGAGTTCCCTCCCAGAGAAGCTAGCGTGTTGCAAATGCAAGTGCTTTATGCATCCAAAAAGGCCATTGCAGGCTCAGCCCTGGGGCCTGCTTGGGTTCCACCGTCTGTCCACCCCACAGATAGGCTTGGCCTGTGTTTGCTGTGGTCGAACTGCAGCCACAGCTTTATCCTTCTTCCAGTTCCCTTGGCAGCTTAGCATAGTGATTTATTATCATTATTATTTCCTCTTCTGGACAGCAATATTCTTGTGTATGATACTGAATAACTGTGCCAGTTCTCCTGGCAGAGGAGAGTTATGCTATGCCTCTTCCCTGCCTACTCCTACCTGCCTTAATTTGGAGGAAGGAGATCCTTTTTTTTTTTTTCCAGGAATGAAGCAGGCCTAGTTCTCCAATGGGGAGCTAGCTGCTGAAGTCCTTCCCCTCTTGTTCTTATCCTTGCTCTCTTTTGTTTGGATTATGATATCAAGCATCAGATGGCTGAAGTGACACGTGGCCTCACCTTGGAATTCCCTAAAGGGAATCCTTGTCTGGGTGCTTCTTTCCTTGCCATGGGCTGGATTTCTCAGCCCACATTCCTGCTCCGTGACTCAGGGTGCCCACAAGGCTGCCACAAATACTGCCTGTCTCTCCTATGAGGCACCACCCACAGAAAGTGGGAAGCCCAGTTGGGGTCTCTGTGTTAGAGATAAATGGCTGGGGAGACACTTGAATTACGGGTCAGCAGAATCACTGATGTGGCAGCTCAGAGTGGCGACACTTGAGGTTGGCGCAGGATGCTTGTGATTTTCTCCTGAAAGACCAACTTGTGTGCAGTGGCTTTCTGAGCATGGAAAGTACTGGATAACCAGCGTTAAAGGTGTGCCAGGACTTGCCACTTCCCAAATCCTCTCGGTGAGTCAGGTTGCAGAAGCTGCCGTGGCTGTTTGGAGAGGGCAGACTCCTACTGCGAGCTCTTCTTCCTGTCCCCTGGCTTTGCAGCCAGCAGGGAGAGGCTTTGGGCAATTTGATGCGCTAAGAGCATCACTCCCTCCGGGCAGGTCACTAATTTGGGAGGAGGGTAAGTTTTCTTTTTATTATAGATTATGTTCTTTGTGTCATCTCGGGAGCTAATCACAGCGTTACAGGAAAGCACAGCCCAGAGAAGTCATTGTCCCCACGTCCTGTCCCCCCGTGATGGAGAGATCCCCACGTCCTGTCCATCCTGGAAGTGACGTTGGATGGCAGCCTGGTGACTCCTGGCTTTTGCCACATTATGGGTGTGCATAGACTAATTGTCAGCTGAATAGTGAACTTCCTACTTGAAAGCATTACATTTTTTTCTACTGTTTTTATGTGGCAATACAAGTATTACACATTTTGTACGTGATTTTATGTAGAGGTATACATGGTGAGCCTTGGATTCCGAGAAAGAACTGGCTCCATTTTGGGTTTCAGTTTGTATTCTGTGTATGGGTACAAATCTCATCTGGCAAATAGCAGTCAGAATTC
The DNA here is from genome assembly GCA_013398315.1 of Nothoprocta pentlandii. Lineage (NCBI taxonomy): Eukaryota > Metazoa > Chordata > Aves > Tinamiformes > Tinamidae > Nothoprocta > Nothoprocta pentlandii. The sequence goes on from VZSG01000149.1 coordinate 987,415, forward strand.
AGTAGCATTTAACAACAGATAGCCCTCTGCTGATGAACTTTAATTTCTTGCCTAACATGTGGCTGGACTTTAGCCTCCATGTTCCAGTTTCTGTTCCAGAGCAGAGCTTTCTACTACCTGGTGGCAGGGAGCTAGCACTGGGACTGACCTTTCCCAGGTAGTATGTGCTTGTCTGTTTTTGAATGTGCTATTTATTGCCTGCCCATTTTCAGAATCTGAAGTTTCTCTGTTTAAAGCTTGCTTTGGAGAGTGACGTGTCCAAGGGGAGTGGGTGGGCAGAGGAGCAGAAGTAGAGGCACTGAGTACCAGGGAGAGGAGCAGGCAGGTCTGTGAAGCCCACTAATATGCTTCTCAGATCTTCCTGCTCTTCCAGAGATTTTGCCTTTTTTTTTCTTCTTCTTTTGTTTTTTTTTTTTTCTCATTTGTTTTTCTTCACTGCTTTCCTTCAGCTGCTTCACACTGTTTGCAAGGCCTCCATTTCTGAGGAGTTTTCTTTTGACCCTCATTTTCCTTGCACACCCTGCCCCATCCCTTCCCGAATGCAGCCTGGGATGCGGTTGGGATTACAGGGAATCTCCCTGGTGGGGTTTGCTCTGGATACAGCAGTGGGATTTGCTTATGGCTCCCATCGCAGTGTCAGGCAGAGAGCAGTGACTTGAGAGCAGCTGAGCCCTGCGCCCTTTCCTGGGGCATTTTAAGGAGACCCAAAAGTTCAAGCCGGTGAGTTCTGGGGAAAGTGAGTTGTTCTGAGCCAAAGGGAGCAGGTGTGAAAGGACAACAGTGGGAAGCCCCTCTCAGTCCAGTGTCTGACAACATGTTTTTCCAGGAATCGGGTAATAAGGCTGCTCTTGCACCAGGTGGCAGCAGCTACCGCCAGCAGGAGCTTCTCTGATGACCCTGCGCCCCAGAAGGGAATGGGGGCCTCGCCGCCAAAACCAACCCACCGAGCTGCGAAGGTGCAGGATCACTTGAACCAGAAGCAAGACAGTCCATGTGCAAACATATTATATTCCATGCAATGATTGTAACGTCCTGCTTAGCTGCCTTTGTTTTTCTCTCTCCTGAAAAGTGCCCAGAGATCTCAGATTTTAAGGCACACTTGGAAATTTGTAGGCTTTCTGTCCTGGTTTCTTCCTTTCATTGTTTCAGGTTATTTCCTCTGGTTTTATCACAGTGTTTATGTGAAAGTGGTACAGGATTTGAAAGGCTCTCTGTTTGTTGGTCGACGTAAATATTATTCCTACAGTTGAATAGCTTTCTAATTCAGTGGCTGTCAGCTCATAGCTGCCTAATGCTGCTGTGGGTTGCAGGCTGAACTCACCTTTCCTCGTGGTGCTACGTTCTTGAGCAAATCAGACGTTGAGGACCCCTCACCAGGGGCCTCTGCAAGAAGAGGGTGAGACCCACAAGCCTTGCAGGGCAAGTGTGGCAGATGAGCTGCATGGGTGACTGTGTCTTGTAGAGTTGAATCCCCATGTCTGTCTATGTGGGGTTCTCCCTTTCTCCATCACCTTTTCTCATGCATCTTGTCCACAATTAAGTCATAAGGATGCTCTTACCTATGCACTTATTTTTACTACCCCCCCCCCCCCCCATTTTATTTACCGGCTTCAGTTCAAGCTGAGGTCAAATTGCTTGCTCATAAGATGCCAGCATCGTTCCTGTCATCCAAATAGCTCTGACAGCTAAATATATATTGAATACTGCGTGGAAAGTTATTTAATGGATTGCATGGTTGAATAGATGCAGGATGAAAATGGTTCTAGGCAAAATCACCTTCCACAGCCTCGAGTGGCCTACGTGAGTTAGGTGCACAGAGGGAAAAGAGTAGCCCATGAGGCCTGTGCTCCTCAGATTGCTTAGACTCTCTTTTGTATTTGATATTTCAATGCTCACTTGTCTGCAGAGGACATCCCAAAATAATCAGGAGTGTTCTTGTGCTCAAATGGTTGTTCCCCCTAGAAATGATGTCCCTTCCACAAAAAAAAAAAAAAAAAAAAAAAAAAAAAAAAAAAAAAAAAAAAAAAAAAAAAAAAAAAAAAAAAAAAGTATTTTTTCCTCTCTACATGTCCCTGGGGACAGGGTACTGAAATGGGCTGATGTTAAAATCTTATTTTTTTAGGCCTTCTGGGCTTCTTTCAGGTGGTCTAAGTTGACCTTCCCAAGCAAGAGCTCACCCCAGGTATTTTAAAGCGACAAATTTAGTGCAGTTGCACATGTTACACCCATTTGTGCCCTTGATTTACCCCCTCCCTTTAATCTTCTTTTAATCCCTTGCCAGTTGGCATGAGTCGCCCTTCTGTCTGCCACCTGCTTTCTGTTGAATTGAGCCTGAGTGGGTTTGTTGCTTAAAAAAAAAAAAAGAAAAAATCTTGTGGACTTCTCTGGACTCCAGGCTTCTTCCTTAGATCTTCCCAAGGCAAGAGAAAAAGCAATTTATTTCTCTCCTGGTGTTCAGCTTGGCCTGTGTGCCTCTCTGGGTCTCTGCTCCATGGGGGAGGTCTTGCAAGGCTTCTCTGAAGCCAGAACAGAGCAGGGAGAAATAAAAAGCTGTCAAAACGTGAGCAACAGGAGCAAGACAAGCGAGCAGAGGTTCTGACCCTAGTGGCGAAGGGATCAGAAAAGAGATAATACAGGAAAAACTTGAGAGAGGGAAAAAACGATGTTATCTCCATTTCAGTCTCTACAAAGAGGCTTCGTATCTTCAACAGCGAGAGTTAGCCCACGGCGCTTACTGCAGTTTTAGATGGGTAAGGGGAGTTTATTGGAAGAAATGGAGCAGATGAGGTCAAAGTTATTTAGTCCAGCATGTCTAATAAAATCCCCTCAGAAAATGTAAACAGGCTGGAACAGTCAGCAGACCATTAGTGACTCCCTTAAAGCAGCTGGGAAGGAGAGAGGGGAGGGGTCTCAGATGTCCGAAGAAAGGGAATTGCACCAGGAAAATGCCAATACATGGAAAGGTGTGGAACAAACTAATAACCTTTTGGTATTTACCCAACAGATACTGAAGTATCTCTTTTTTCTCTTTTCTTTTTTATCAGAACTTCAATTGACCCACTTGATTCAGGTAGAATCAAGTTCATAATCCCTAAGATTGAAACATTTAATTAATTAAATTGACTGTAATTTGCTTGTAGAAGTTTTTCTATTTGCCTAGGGTGTCCAGAAACCTGCAAATTAAAAATTGCTTAAACTACAAAAATAGTATATCTGCAACACAGATATCTATAAAGATGTGGTTCAGTTGTATTTTAGTGTATCATTTATATTAATGTTTAATTAATCTGCTTGAGTTTAAAGTGTTATATTTAACTCAATATAAAATGAAGATACCATCTGGGGTAAGAGGAAGCAGCAGCAGTTTTATGCCTGTTGTGTGAAATCTCAGACTTCACTGAACTTCTACAACATAAAAGATTCTTCAGGTATTTGGATATTTCTGACTTTTTGATTAAAAATGGAAAAAAAAAAAGACTGTCTAGAGGCATTGTTAGTATCTTCTATAAAACCTATTTGTGAACTGTCAGGATGGGAGATGACTTTAGTCTTTGCTCAGCCCTTCAGAAAAGGGATGGGAGGGAAAGTGTAGGGGAAGATCGTATCATTATCTTATGTAGCCCTGAGAATGTTGTCAGGATTTATTTGATGTACTGAGATTTAGTAATATGCCAGTGTAATTACTGAGGCCTGTTTTTCTAAATAGGAGATTACGTCAGAGCTCGATCCTATTTCCTGCTGACATTCAGATTTTAAAGTAACAATAGGAGTTAATGACAACAGCATCATACTAAGTTGTCTTTCCAGTTACTCATTAAGATATATTTTTTCTAATAGTTAGGCCTTCTGAATTGCTCAGAAGCACTCAGGTTTCATTATATGATAGAGAAGAAAAATTGTTCTGGTTGACTTGTATTCCACTATGAATTTAATCTTTCTTATCCCTTGCTTTCACATAAATTTCTCTTATGCAGTAAAATTGCATTCATTTGTTTTAAGAGTGGGTGTATGTATTTTTTTTCCCCTTTTAAAATCTTGGTGGCAATTTTTCTTGTGTTTCTCTTATTCACCACATTTTATGATGTGGGAAGCTAGTTTACTTTGCTGCACAGAATTATGTGCTTGAAACTTCCTCTTGCTATCTATATGTCAGTTTGTTTCTTTTGGAAACTTATTTAAAAGAACAGAGAATTTAAAAGTTTGGGTTTTGTTTCAGGGATTTTACTTTTCATGTTGCTGAGATCCCACCAATGTGGGGATAATCCATTTGATTATGTTGACTCTTATTTTTTTCTTGCGAGGAACACAACATTTCATTCAGAAGAGGGAAAAAACAATTGTTTGCACAATGTACAGATGCACACGTCTTTAAAAGTTTAGTGAGGGTCAGCAGATACATTTAGAAGATCCTCGAGGCTTTTATGAACTCAGATTGTTGCAGGCACTAAGGCACCAGGATGGACATAGCGACCAATTAGAAAGGTAGCAAGGGGAGAGAAGCAGCTCACATTTTGCAGATTTGTCCTCAACTTTGCACTGTGGGGTTAAGGCCTTGCCTCTGTGCTCGAGTTAGCTGCCCTCTGAGGACTGCAGGCTCACCTTCAAATGTTGCACGCAGCTGCAGTCCTGCATTTGCCCCACGCCCTGCACAGAGAGCCTTGCAGCGCCTGGTCCTGCTGCGAGCAGCCCTGCAGAGGGACATGCGCTGGAGACCTCGCGCGTGCCCAGGCCCCTGCGGGCACGGCTGCCGATGGCAGAACAGCGTGGGGGAAAGCAGGAGGGAGCAGCTCTGGACAGAGGACAATAAACTCCTTGCACCATCCTCAGGTGTCATCCCATTTCCCTTTCACTCCACAGAATTCCCTCCGTTTATGACTAGGCAAGCTGCGTGTGGAAGAGGGAACCAAGCGTGGAGCCCAGCCGCCCGGGAGCAGAGCAGCAGGCAGACACGTGTTGGCGTAGCTTGTTATTTACACAGAAGTTTTAAAACTACATATTTTTTACCAGAATCAAAAAAGGGGGAAAAAAAAAGGAAGGTAGTGTGATATCACAATATATCAAGTGTGCTTGACTCTGAGGTCAAGAGAATGACTAGTGCTGGAGCTCCCACTTCTGATTTACTAGCATACGCAACACAAGCAATGTAGCCTGTAGCCAGTGCAGACTCTGCCCATTCATCTTGGGCGTTTCTTTGTGTTATGGGTGTGTTTTTGTGTTTGTTTTGCTGCTGTTGCTGTTTTGTTTTCTTTTTATTTGTTTGTTTTGTTTTGTGTTTCCTGAGTAATAAGCGTTGCCTCTTGGGACGTCGTATGTGTTTGAAATGAGGTGGTTCAGGAGCGTATCCAGCGATTCTTGGCTTTACCTGGCAAAGGGCAGAGGCAGGAGGTTCATGGTTGGAGTTCAGCTTCCTGTCGTGATAGGATAGTCATGGTCTTGTCATCTTCAATGCTGGCCCCACTTTTCACATTTTGGGGGAACTGGGCATTCTTCTGAAGACGAGGGGTTAATCGCAATGGATCCAAGCGCGTCAGCTGGCGGCCTGAAAGCTTTTGCAGCCGGCTTTACCATTTCATAGGTGTAAACTATGACCCTGTCTGCTATTTCAGTCCTGGATTTATTTTTTTTTCTTGAGAAATGTCTGCCAGCAACAAAAGCGGACTGTAGTGTCACTGAAATGTGGTCAAAAGCCAAGTCAAGGGCAAGTGTAAAGCACACAAACTAAAAATAATGTGCCAAAGAGCGCATCACAAATGTAAATGCCGGTATGTGCTAATCCTTTCCCTGTGCTCGGGTTGCCCAGGCTTAGCCTGGACTCTGTTTATTTCTTTCTTCCCGTTATTCTTCAACCGATGTATCCCAGTGTCCCCAAGAGCAATCCCTGGTATTTTGTGCTAGTAAGTATCCTATTTTCTGATCCTTTAGGCTGGTCAAGCCTTCAAGACCAATTTGTATCCTGCCGTTCTCTACACGTGGAAAATTCTTGGTAATATCAAAGTAAACTGACCTCCTTGCAAGCTTGTATGTAAAGTACTTGCTTTAAAGTAACTAACAGGCTGCCCCCTCCCCGTGTCTCCTCAGATGTGTGCAACAGTACCGATCTTCCTGAAGTTGAAATCATCAGTCTACTGGAAGAGCAGCTGCCTCATTACAAGCTAAGAGCTGATACGATCTATGGTTATGACCACGACGACTGGCTTCATACGCCTCTCATTTCTCCCGATGCCAATATTGACTTAACAACTGAGCAAATAGAAGAGACCTTGAAATACTTCCGTAAGTCAAAAGTTCACAAATTATGTTGAAAATTGAATAAAATAGTCATTTTTGGTGCCTTCACAGAAACATCTATGTAGTCTTTTATAACCATGAAAGGCAAGAGAAGTATCTGCTCTTTATTGCTTTCTTCAGGTCTGTGGTAGATGGAAAGCAAGAGAAATATTTAGTCGAAACAGAAGTTGCATTTGTAATCTGGACGTGCAACTCCATGGTCATGAAGTAAGAAGCTTGATTATGTTTTGCTTAGTCAAAGGGAGACTCTGGGAAAAATCAGCACCTAGATTTTAAATCCTCTATTTATTCAACTTCTAGTTGACTAGAAATTCTCTCTTATTCTTTAGATTTTGACTATTTCAGGCAATACATATTTGAGTATGTATGTGTTTATGATCACATAAAAATATTAAAATTGTAGCCTAAGCATGTGAAAAACATACTTATCTGATATAGGCTTAACTTGTAAATTCTGAATGTTTGACTCATGAGGAGACTGAAGAACTACTGCTTCCTGTATGAGAAAACGAATGTATTTTAAATCTTTCTCCTTAAATCAGAACTTGTATGGAAGGGAAGGCAAGTCTGATAAGGAGGTAATACATGATTTACAAACTAGTTTTAACTTTTATCTAAATTCTCGTTGGTGAAACCCTGCTGTTTTGTATATGAACTCTTTTGGGCAAGAGACTGCAATTTCTGCAGCTGTAAAATGTAGAAAGCTTAGACCCATCTCCTTATATACTTGTTTTGAACCTGTCCACTGGCACATTGCAGTGTTGTCAGATGCCACTAAGTGCCATCATCGTTACATGAAGTTAAATCACTGCCCTGCAGTTTAAGCTTTTAGGAAAGACTTGTGAAAATCTCTATGAAGAGCCAAATTGAGCATGTAGGTGGTTTTTTACATTTTTTTTCCCTTTCATTCTTTTCTTATTCTTGAGTCTCCGGATGCTCTTAGGCTGATTGGCTGCAAGTGTCTCTAATTTCTTCCTTGGTGAGTGCTGACTTAGCTGTGCAAGTAGCCCTCTGTGATTTGTCCTCCGTTTGTTGACTTATCAAGCAATATATGCTTAGATATTTCTCTCATTTTCCATGGTTTCACCTGAAGATGCAGTTTCACTGAATTAGTTCACTGTTCAGGTAGTCTGTAGAACATCAAGCAACAGGAACAACAAGATTATATATAAAAACTGTAGTAGATAGCCAAAGAAAACTAGTAGAATTATATAGAAAATAGCAGATAGATTTTTAAGTAGACTTCGTAAGGCACTCTGGATCTCAGCGGGGATGAGTAATGGGGCTCAGCACAAACCTTTGCACAACTTCCTTATATTGTGAAGTACCTGGAGAACTCCCATTTTCAGGAGCCAGGTCAGTGGTGGAAAGCATTAACAATATGCAATGCTGAAGCCTCATGTGAATGCCTCACTGAAAGAGGCATTAAGAATTTTTGTAGACAACTGAATTCTGCTTTTTCTTTTATTCAGACATAAATAGTGGAAGATGTGGAGGAAAGGGAAAGTTAAAGCTGATCTATGGAATCAATTGTACCTACAGCTGCTTGTTTTATTTCAGTCCATTAATGCTGTTGTTATAATGGCACATGAGGGCTTCAAGAAACGTTTTGAAACATCAGGTTGCCAAAGGATTAGTAGCTGGGGTGTTCCTGACTCGACCCAAAGCTTGTTAATGTCGGGGGAAGAAGGAAGACTGCTAGAAGGGAAGATGTTCTGCTAATGGTGCAGGCACAAATGTATATGGACACAGCCCAGCTCTTCAGGCCAAGCTGCTGCTGGGCATCCCACCTGCAACACTGTATGGCTATTGGGATTGTGTACAAAATGAAGCTACCTACAGCAGAGAATGCAGTAGCTGCCAGGAACTGTGTTTTCTTAACTTTATCTAGTGATCTTTATTCAATATTGTTCATCAATTTTATCTAGTGCTTAACTCATGATCATAATGAATACACACATGCGAGTGGAATTCCTGACCCAACCGTGTTTTCTGTTTTCACTGCTTAAGTTGATTTGTTACTGCTTCTGTACAGGCACTGGTGCCTACAAAGTATTTCGAGAAGTTACAAGAAGAGAATTTGGACCGATGGCCAGGAGATCTGTGATAGGACCTTCGATCAGTTACCATGAATAAGTTATATACCACATGAGAGAGTGTGACCTCCTAAAACTTGGGCATATTTGGGAACTAATATTCACCATAAATGCTGCTTTATGACAAAGTACCTGTCAAAATAATATTTTCTGAACGTTGGCACAAAAGGCCTGTGAGTTGTGTCCTCACCCTGATGGGGAATGTTCCCCAGGGAGGGACTGATTGCACTGGACACATTTTGACACAGCAGTCCAGGGCCTGTGTTATGTTCCTGTGGGATTTTCTTGGTTTTAAAGCCCTGTGTCAGGGGTTTTAAAACCCTGTGTTGGGGTTTTAAAAATTCTGGAACAAATTCTGGAACTTTCTGCTCAGTGAATATTCACTGCTCAGTGAATAGTGGAAATTTGTATCTGTGTGATCCAAGACAGCTGCAGCTATAGTAAAATTTGACAACTTTTTTATTTGTTATTATCTGACAGATTTCTTTGTAAGCTAAGCAAGCTCTCATCAGTTGTGCTGCAGTTCAGACGTGCTTACAGCAAAATGAATGCTTTTGTTGAAAATAAAATATCCCAGCCTTGCAGAATGTTGTTATACCTTCAGTCTTTGAGAGACGCTCAAAGATTGGTATTAAAACTTGAGCTAACCCAGAATGTTTCAGGTGTTAAATTAAATCTTACAATTGTTTATGGTCCTCATTGTTATAGTATTTGTCGGCTTCCAAACCAGGATATAGCATGAACAGGAGTTTAAAAGGGAAAGATATATTCTGACTCTCCTTAGGAAATGTTCACAGGTTGAGAAACACTGGGCAGAGCGGGATGTTTGTGCATGCAATGTGCATCATTAGGATATGGAAATACTCTGTTTTTGCAAGGCATCTTGCTGCCTGCACAGAGGGATTACTGCGTTGTGCTAATCAGGGAGAGCAACATTTTGTAATGTCGTGCCTTGCCAGGCTGGTTAAGGGACAGGGATTTAGGTGGGAAGCAATCTCTTTGGTAACAAGATGATGAGTCCTGCAGTGTAACTCCCTGCTGTAATGATATTCAGATACCTAGTGTGGACAGCTGGAATTAGGAAAGAGAAACTCTTCCATCTTCTATTGCTCATAATTACATTTTCTCCTGCCACTCCTATTTAAAAACTAATGTTTAAAAGGCATTTGAGATGGATTCATTTGGTAATGGGGAGTCACTCGTTCCTTTGTATCTGCTGTAGGCTTGGAATACGTTTTAAATCTCTACTCAATGACGCCTTCCTGGTAAAGTCCTTTAAAGTGCCCTGAAGGTTTTCTTTTTTTTTTTTTTTTTTTTTTTTTTTCTTTTTTTGAAGGCAAGGAGGAAACAACAAGTTGTCACGTTGAAAAGATGGTGTAAAAAGCTCCAACCTTTTGCTTTGTAGTTGCTAAGCAAACTTTAGCTATGCTCCGAACATATTGATCTAATTCTCCATGGACACAGAAACACAGACTATCTCTTGGTTGCTCCCCTAGGCAGTATGTATAAAGAATTGTTTGCTGTTTAAAATCTCAGATGTATATGAATTACATTACATAAGTTTTTTCTACTGGGCACATGCATTTGCATTCCCACATATGCTCATTATGCATTTTATAATTTGATCTTCTCATCTGTCGAGTATTTTTCCTTTCTATATATCAGTCTTGGTAGTAGGAAACTTGTGGTATCATATAGCTGTCTGACTGTACATTTATATTTCATATAAAATCTGAAGTATTTTTACAGTACATTTATGTTTATATACCTTTGTAAGAAATCTCCTGAAGTTGTTTAGATAAATACAGATGTCTCCAAAGACTAGTAAGTGTGAAAGAATCTAAATCTTGTGTAGTGACAGCACCTGTAATTCTCTGTATGCAGTTGGTCCCAGGAGAGAATCCCTGAGAAATACAACTTGTAGGAGTAATTTAGAAAATAATGGCATTGCATTGCTGTCCTTTAAAGTGGAAGCATTTCCTGAAGAGTTGATGGGCGTTTGGAATAGTGAATTATCAAGCAGGGATGGTATACAGGGTTATATTTCCATTTTCATTCAATCAGAAAGGACATTAGTAGCCAATAAGGTTCAGTCGTATTTTTATTGAGACTGAATAATTTTTGAGTTTGGCAAAAAGAAAAGGAAAGGATGATGGTAAAACTTCTGTGTTTCCTTTTCATCATCTGAAGCAATGGGGCAGTTGGATTTAGAAAAATATTGTGTCATTTGGATTGAATAGAGGTTTTTTTTGTTTTATTGGGTATTGTGTAGTAGAATAAGTGTCAGTACTCATGGTAGGACTGTAGTCTTAATGGGTGTCTCTCTTTAGTTCTTGATTTCTGTTGATTGCTTCTTTAGGTCTCCTTTGGTTTGTATAGATTTAATAGAGCATAAAGGCATAGTAGGTCCTACTCCAAAGGGTGAATAAAGTAAATCTGATCTCAAAAGCAGCTTGGTATTCACGGAATGCCAGCTATTTTTATTTTCTATTATTTGTCCTCACACACACATATATATATAAGCATTAAACATGTACATAAAGACAAGCACAGGGGTGGATAGATGAAGAGAGCTTCAATGCAAAGATTCTATATAAGACCGCTGTGGTATGGGAAGGCTTTCAGTAAACTGAAAAATGAAGCAAAAACAACTTCCTCAGGATTTATCTTTTGGGGAGTGGGGTATTATGAGAAGCTAAGGAGAAAGGACACTTGCTTTCTAAATAGCACGTCCAAAAGCTGTAAGGAGCTTTTTAACATCCTGAGTCTGACGCGGGTTTATTATGTGCTGGTCAAAGTGTGTAGATCCATATGAGATAGTCAGTAATCGACCTTAGCTACACTGCTGTGCCTTGTCTGAGTAGACTTTTCCTGTGGCTTTTGATTTTTCAGTGCAAACCTGGGCTGGCAGTTGCAGAAGCAAATGGGAAATGGCACTCGCCAGCACAGAGCCAGGGCTGCTTAGCCCCCTTGCTGAATTCATTTATGAAGACAGTGGCATGGAGTTTAATATTTCAGTAGCCACGCTGCTAATTAGCAACCTTTTTAGGGACTTAAGACATATCCCGAGGTGGATAATGCAAAGAAGGAGTTCTTAAAATTTAACTGGCCTTTGGGGCCAATCTCCACACTTGAATGAAAATACCTTCTGGAAGTAGCTGAGTAGTGTTTTAGGGCTATAGCGGCTCTTCTACACTCTAAAGGACAACTCTCACTTTGCTCATACACACTGAGTGCTGAGCTGATCTATACGGAATGAGCAAAATGAAGCTGATCTGGCCTGAAGCATAACCAGATAAATAAGCTGCATCTTTCCAGTCTCATTAAATTCTTGAGCTACAATGGCTTTTGTGCCAGTATAAAATGTGCTGTGGGAATGTACCATACAGCAACATGTCATTCCATCTCTAATGTCAAAAAGCAATCTAGGAAGGTAGAAATAACATCTCCTCTTTGTGTCTGCCTTTATATTGATTATTATCAGTCATTGTGGGCCTGAACTTCTAGAGGAACAAGTACAATTCCTTCAATATAAGGCAGTTTGTGATCCTTTCCTCTACTTCAAAGCTGCAGTTGTGACCCTCAGTAGGGTTTTTTTCTTCCTCATCAGAAAAAGAGGTTATAAGTATGTTGCTGTTTTATTT